>VYZQ01037857.1:0-52465 GCA_013400655.1 Mystacornis crossleyi
AAGAAATTTTCCCTAATACCCAAATTAAATCTTCCCTGATGCAGCTTGAGGCCGTTCCCTCTCATCCTGTCCCTGTTCCCTGGGAGCAGAGCCCGACCCCCTCCGGCTGCCCTCTCCTGTCAGGGAGGTGTGCAGCGCCACAAGGGCCCCCCCGAGCCTCCTTTTCTCCAGGCTAAACCCCTTTCCCAGCTCCCTCAGCTGCTCCTGGGGCTCCAGCCCCTTCCCCAGCTCCGTTCCCTTCTCTGGACACGCTCCAGCCCCTCAGTGTCTTTCTCATCATGAGGGGCCCTGACAGTGCTGTGAGCCTGCAAAACTGTGTTAAATTACCTGCCTTCCACTAATATAAAAAGCCAGGAAAAAAGCTCCTGGAGAAGTCTAAGTTTACCTGAAAATCAAGCCAAACAGGTTTTTCTCCCTTTTTCTGTGTGCTGCTGTCATGAAAGGAGTTTGAATGTGGAGGTATCGAGTTTGCAGCAGTTTAAAAGTTAAACGTGGCCTGGAAAAGCAGAGCTTTCTAAAAGCTTTCATTGAGCCTTGTTTTCCCCTGCGCCGTCTCCCCGCTTGTGGCACCGGAGGCCTTCCACAAGCGCTCTATTCATGGGGACCCTGGCCACCAGAGCCCCTAAAATTGTTGGGCCAGCCCCACTGGCTCAGCCTCATTAAAGGGTTTGTGTTTGGGGACGTGCTGTGGGTGCTTTCATCTCCCAGACCCTGCTCGGGTTATTTTTACCCATCAGGTTGGAGGGCTGAGCCTTGGCCCAGCCCCTTCTCCGTGCCCGGGGTGTTTGTGGAGATCAGCCCAGAGCCAGAGCAGCCTCAGTGCTTAATCTGGCTCCAGAATCCTCCCAGCTTAAGGAAAACTCACCCAAACAAACAAACCCAAAGGTGCATGGGCTGAGGGAAAGCCTGGGGACAGAGGGCACCCACCAGCCCATCTGCTCCTGGTCGTGCCATGGGGAGCTCTGCTGGGCAGAGATTTTGCTGTATTTGTGTTCCATGGC
Source organism: Mystacornis crossleyi (assembly GCA_013400655.1). Taxonomy (NCBI): domain Eukaryota; kingdom Metazoa; phylum Chordata; class Aves; order Passeriformes; family Timaliidae; genus Mystacornis; species Mystacornis crossleyi. Next base: position 1,002 of record VYZQ01037857.1, read on the forward strand.
TCATTCTGTAGGGCTTTTATAGCATTTGTACTGCTTTGTGTAGTATTCCCTTCTGCTTCTTCCCCAGGAATTTCTCCCTGGGAGAGAAGGGAGCAGAAACTTCTTTTCTCCCTTCCCAGCTTCCAACCTCCCTTTGGAGAACAGGAACATGGGCATTGTCCTGCTCTTCTGCCAGGCTGAAGACAGCTCTGCCTGGAGCTGGGAATCACATCCCACTCCCCCAGAGACCCCTCTCCCCAGCTCTGCTCCCTGAAGATGCCTTTCCCTGGATTCTGGCCCTGCAGCTTGGTGCCAGATGATTTTTTTTTTTTTTTTGCCTGTGGATCTCTGGAACAAAGACAGGCCATGTGCCAGGAGCACAGGTTGAGGTTTCCCAGGTGAGGAGCTGGGTCCAGCCAGACTGCTCCCAGTGCTTCTCTGGGACTGGAGGGATCCTGAACGTGCTTCCTGTTTTTAAGGTGTTCAAACAACTCCAGGAGTGACTCAAACAGTCACTGCAATCAGTGGGGAGAGCTGGGACCCACATCTCAAACCTCTTTTTCTCTGCACTCTAAAGGTCAGGGATAACAGCTCCCAAATTTCATTAAAAATGTCATTTTCTCAACTTGACTCAAGAATCTGCATTGCTGTCGTTTGAGGAACTGTTTGACACTTGGAAAGTTAAAAACCCTCTGAACTAGAGAAGCTCCTTCTTTATTGAGACTTAGCCAGGTTTTCAAGCTCTGTTTTTCATCCTGTGCACCAGAACAGAGTCACAGCTTGTGGAGAAAACTACATGAAGAAAATATAGAGAAAGTATACAGAAAATACATTTCCTGGTGCAAACATCCTGCAGACAACTGAAACTCCGGCATTTCGAGCTTTGGAGGGCTCTGTTTGCAGCCTAAATCGATTCCACTGCTCTCTGAGACACCAGGTAGGACACAAATTCTACATGACCATATGTGAAATCATTGTCATTTGTGGAAGCAACTTGTACAAGCCAGCAAAATGGTCTCGAACCCTCATTTGTGTCAAGGCAGCTCTGCGAAACACAATTATTTTTTACAAAACCTTCCTCATCCTTTACCAAGGGGTTCCTACCACACCTGAAGTCTGGCCCAGGCTGTGCAAATCTGATAACTGAGGCTCAAACCCCAATTTTTCAGAGTAAGATGAGTGGGGAACCCTTGGTTTGAATCCCAAACAGCACAAAGTTGCTAGTTTTCCTTATCCAGCATGGCTGATCCATGGATATGGGTATGGGTAAAGCTGCACCATCCCCTGGCAGGGCCGAGGGACACACAGCAAGCCAGGGAGCCTTTGGGAGTTATCCCAAACTTTGGGAACACAAATGTCCACCTGCTGATGACAAGGTTCAAGCTCTGATTGTGACAGCTCCAGGATGTGCTCCTTGTGCCAAGCTTTCCCTCAGAACAGAACAAAGTGAATCCCAAGGAATATTCAGGAATCTCACAAGAGAAAATACATTCTTTTACAGTCAGGTTTTCTCCAATCCGACACAGAAATCTCCAAGGAAATAAATTTCTCAGAGCAAACATTTCAGAACATTAATATAAAATATCCCCAGCAGTTCTTCCAGGATCCCCTGGCATTTTCCACAGCTTCTATTAAGAGTTCTGCAGGTCTTTTTCTGGGGGCTGAGTGTGTAAAATGCTGCTTGTACCTGTTCTGCCTGCAGTAAATTTGGTCAAAACAGTAAACTGGGATTCCCTGCTGGATCCTGCCCTGGGCGGAGGAAAAACCTCGTGGGATACCTGGCTACCCCCTGCACATGGGGTGACAAACACGGCAATGACGTCTGGATTGGGAAAAAGAAAACATCAGGAAATGTCAGAGAGCAGCAGCTGGTAAATCCATACGTAGGAAAACAAACAAGGCCGAGCTTTGATTGTCCAAGTTCACAGCAGAGGTTACTTTACCTTGGCAGAGCCACATCCACGACTTTCGGCTCAGAATTCCTTCGGCAGAGCTAAGCAAAACCATGTGTTCTCCTGGAACCAGGGGAAAGTTTAACTCCAGCGCTGGGCAAAGGCAGGGCTGCAGAAAAGGAGGCTCAGGGGGGCCCTTGTGGCTCTGCACAAGTCCCTGACAGGAGGGGACAGCCAGGGGGGTCGGGCTCTGCTCCCAGGGAACAGGGACAGGAGCAGAGGGAACGGCCTCAAGCTGTGCCAGGGAAGGATCAGGTTGGACAGCAGCAGGAATTTCTGCATGGAAAGGGTTCTTAAACATTGGAAGGGGCTACCCAGGGAGGTGTTGGAGTCCCCATCCCTGGGGGTGTCCAAGGAACACCTGGATGTGGCACCAGGCTGGTGACAAGGTGGGGATGGGGAACAGCTTGGACTCGATGGCCTTGGAGGGCTTTTGCAGCCTCCGTGATTCTGTGAATTTGGGAGAGGTTCAGGAGGATTTCGAAAAATGGTAGGAGGGATGTTTTGGGAAAGCTGAAAACAGAAAGAGGGGAAATAATGTTTACAGAAGAGGTGTAACAACAACTTGACAGAGAAGGGAGAGGCTCTGGCAACTCCTGCTGGTCAGAAAAATGTGGGATTAAAGCAGCATTTAGGGAGGATCTGCTCCTTTTAAAAGTACTCCAAGGAACCATGCTCAGGGAAACTGAGAGTGGTGAACTCTCTGACCAGGGACCTGCCATGTGTCCGTGCTATTTAAAGATGTGTCAGAGTTAGGATAAATATAGGATCTGCTCGGAATGGTCCGACAAGTCACCTTGAGTTCTCACGGTAGTATTTATTGTGAGCTTCAGCCGAGTGCAGCCACAGCCAGAGCTCCCAAGGGAAAACCTCCCTGTGCCACCGTGGAAAACTGCCCTGCTCAGGCTGGAGATGGAGCTGGAGCTGGCCCAGCACCCAGGAACACCTCAAGCACCGGTGCCACTGCCCTGCACCGCTCCCAGGGGACACAGTGCTGGGACAAAGGCCACTCATGGTCCTTTTGCAGGAGATGGGGTGACAGCCCCAAGGACCTGGACACATTCCAGGCTATTTAGTTGCTTTCTGTCTCCCTGAATTCCTCTGGCGCTTCCCTTTGGGTGTGCTGGTTTCTGCTTCCTGTCTTGCATCCCAGTGCAGCTGGAGCTGGATTCCCTTGGGCACAGAGTGAGAGCTGCTGGAAGGTGCTGCCTTGACTGGGAACTCATTGTATTCCAGCCCTGAGAGGAAAATCCATCTGCAGCTCCTGGGCTGGGATCTGCCTTCAGCTCTGCCTTCAGCACTGACAGGGGTCAGCACATCCTGGCGGCCTCCACATCCCATCCTGCTCCGATCCCACCTTGAGTCCAGCTGGGGACCAACCATGGCCTCTCAGAGCCCACCGGGCAGTTTGCTCCCTGAACTTCCCAACCCTCCCCAGGACAGGCAGGCCTAGCGAGGAGAAGTCTGGAACTGGGCCATCTGGAAGCTTTTTGGCTGCATGAGGTTAATCCAAGCCTTTTCCAACAGACCCAGAGTAGCTCCATCAAAGCCTCGGCAAACCCTCGGCCGTGGCTGCGTCACTGCCCAGCTGAAAACGGGGACAATCCTCCCAAATTTCTTCTTGCTGAGCAGCAGATCTGTGCTGTGACAGGGCAGGGATGGGAAGGGGATGGATGAAAGGATCCTCAAGCCCACAGGGCACAATCCAAGGCAGCAGGTCCCATGGAGTATGGGCTGCAGGTGCTGCTATAAACAAGAGAAGCATCCTCTTATCCCCCATTCCACAGCCAATGTGGCTTGGGGGAGTCCAGCATGATTAATAATTCGTGAAATTGCATTGCCAGAAACAAGAAACCAGCAGGAAGGTCTCTAATCAGACTCTGTAAGACTAGAGGGGTTGATTTGCTTCAGTCTATTCACTCCAGCTGATACAACCATTATGAAATGTTGAGTAAAATCCTTGCTTTACGTAAATCCTCTCCCAGAGGAAAAGCAAGGCTGCGAAGGAGGGAAGACATGAACCCAGGAGAAAATCCTGCACTGACTCCGAGTCACAGGAGGTGCAGTTGTCCTTCCCTGGTCACTTAGTGGCAATAAAATGGGAAGCCCATGAATTATGAGTGAGGGTCTCACGTTTCATGGAGCGCTGTTCCCTGAAGCAGAGATGTGACGGGGCAGCCTTCCCTAGGCTTGGAAGGACATCAGGAGTCAACAGAGGAAAGGTAAAAGGGAAAAAAATAGAGGCATTTCCCTGTTGGGTTTGCTTTCCTCTTTAAAACAAAGCTCTGCTAACAAACGGAAAGGTTATCCAAGGAATTCCATCCCTATCTGGAGAGCTCCTGGACGGGGTGGCCTTTCCCTGGCGTGGGGAAGCTCCTCTTTTTGTAGGAGTCAAAACGTGTTTAGCAAAGCAGCTTTTATTTGGTTTATCTCCTGGGTTTCTGTGCATGGTTCTCTATTTCCAACCTGGTGGCCCTGCAGAAACGCCCATCTCCTGTCAGGAGATCCCAGTGGGACACCAGTCAGCCTGGGCAGGAATTTCAGGTCATGAACTACAAGCTTTGGGATGAATCTGAATTTCAGACTGGACTTCCAGTGGATGCCAAGTGTTTGTTACAGGCCAGAGAAGGGAGGGTTGGGCGGGAGAAGGTCAGGTCCTGGTGTACCAGGGTGGGGGGGGATGAGGGCTCCCTGATGGGCATTTTGAAGGCATTTGGGGCCATTTCCAAGGAAATGCTTATCTGCCTCTTGCAGGGATATGGAGCAAACCCAGAGCAGACAGCCTTGATTGCTTTGCCAAAAGCTTAATTGCAATTAGTGTGGTGAGGCTAAAGTCCCAGTAACAACTGGAGAGCAGGAGTGGAGTGGTGGTGGCATAACTCGAATAAACCCGCTTGGATTTGCATAACTCTGGGAATTTGTGCCCCAGAAAAGCTCAGCCTGGGCAAGATTAGCTCTGCTAATGAGCTCTGCTAAGGCAAGTCCTACAAGAGAGGCACAGTTTGGGCGTTTGACCCCGGCTGGGCACAGGCACAGAGCTCCCTGTGAGCCCTGGGCTCCAAACTGCCTCATTTTGGGGTTAAGATGCAGAATCCCAGACTGGTTTGGGTGGGAAGGACCTTAAAGCTCATCCAGTCCTACCCCCTGCCATGGGCAGGGACAGCTTCCACTGTCCCAGGTTGCTCCAATCTGGCCTTGGACACTTCCAGGGATGGGGCAGCCCCAGCTTCCCTGAGCAATCTGTGCCAGGGCCTCCCCACCTCCCTCCTTTGCAAAAATTTTCAATCCGTGACTCAAAACCGATCACTTAAAGACATTATTAACACACCAGCAATGCTGTGCTCCCTAAGGATTGAGAATTCCCCCTGCCTGTGCTGAAGGATTTCTCTCCATGACATGCACACCATGGTTTTGTCTGGTTTTCCATTATTCAGCCCGTGTGGCTTTTGCCACTTCCCTTGGGAGCCTCCAGCGAAGCCCAGTCTCTGCATTGTTCCAAACATTTCCTGATATTCAGCTGCTTCTTCCTTCTATTCATGCCCAGCAGAATTGTGCTCCTGCCTGGCTGCGCCCTTGATTGTCTGGGGTGCTCCCAGCCCTTTGAAACTGGGAGTTTTTGCTGTCAGAACACAGAACAAATTCCCTGACTTCTCATGTCCTTGGGGTTTGTTGAATTTTAATCTCCCTCCGTGCTCCCTCTGGGGAACAGCAGCCAGCCCTGGGCTCATCCTCTGTTGGTGTCGTCTCCCTTCATTTCTGCCCTGTGGCTCTTCATGCCAGTCTGGCTCTCCATCCTTCCCAGTTTCTTTTGTGAAACTCATTTTCCACTAGGAAAACACCAGCACTTGCTGATGTCATGTGCTAGTTACAGCCATCCCACAGCCTCAGCCCAGGGAAGCTGTGAGGGATGAAATGTGGATATAGGACTGCCTGCTGGCACTGACAGCTTGGCTTGGGAGGCACCCCAAGGATCATCCAGCTCCAACCCCTCTGCCGTGGGCAGGATCACCTTCCAGTCCACTATCCCTGCCTAAAAACCAGGCTCCAGCATGTCTGGAAGAGGAGCTGTCACCGGGATTCAGAACAAAACCAATAAACCAACTGCATTTCCCCCCATTTTCATTGAAACCCTGCTCTGCAGGATGGGGAGACAAAGGGAAATGTTTCGGTGTCCCCTTGGACACGGTGAGGCAGCAGCGATGTCACAGCTCGGGAATCAGGCTCTGCCCAGCTGGAGGGGGCAGGCTCTGCTGGAAAACACCTGCTCCCTTTCCCAGGGATAAGATTTCGGAGTAGCTGGATCCTCCTGGCAAAACAACAGTATCCATTCCCACCGGGATCTGTCCAAGCAGAACTGGGGAAAAGGAGCCAACAAACCCAGATCCCACAGAAAATATGGACACAGCGAGTTTCTGAACTCATTCTGGAGAAGAGAATAACCAGGAATTTCTTTCCTGGATGCGATTCCTGCAGGGAGACGTTGCAGGCTTGATTTAGTCATGCTCGGAAATCGCTCCATGTCATGGGAAAGATGAGGAATGAGTGGGAAGTCTGCAAAGTTAATCCGTTCTCCATCAACAAGAGAAATTAAAGGCTCTGAAATGACTTAGACAACCTCGGAAGAGCTGGATTTAACTCCTGTAGGACATGAGAAGCAAAGGAGCGAGGAGTGCTGGAAACAGGGAGAGGACTCTGTCCAGAGGCATGACTCTCCTGACTTATTTGGGATAAAATAAAAGCAAAGGCTGAGGACAAAATGTGAGGTTTGGAGGGAGATTCGAGTCCAGGCCTCGGTGCCACCAGAGCTTTGGATTTGCCTGACCCAGAAAACTGCATAAACTTATATTTTACCTTTTCCCCAATTTCAGCATCTCATGATCCTGCCTTTGCTTAAGTGCGTTAAATACAGAAGGGCCTAAACATTTGGAAAAGAAATATCCTGGCATCCACTGGCAAAAGTTCTCTTGGATAGGAAAGTAATGGAACATTAAGTGCTGATAAATAAACAAACCAGGATTTTTAAATGAGGCCTTTTTAAAATTGCAAGGGGACGGCTTCAAATGGGCACTTGCCTTTTGTTTTTCTTTTTTGCCATCTCTCTACAGCACTTAAAATGATTTAAATATTCCTCTAAATGCTTATTTAAAAACCCCCAAAACTGAAAAGATGATGCTTTGCACTTCCATTTGATTCCAAAGGGATTTTTAGTTGCTGTGTTATAAAACTTTTCAAAAAGGGTTTCAAATGGAAGCCCTGACAAGCCATGGAACATTAGGAAATTCCGCAGCATTAATGAGCTCTTGAAGGGTTAGGGAATCATGGAATTGTGGAACAGTTTGGGCTGAAGGGACCTTAAAGCTCACCCAGTTCCACCCCCTGCCATGGACAGGGACACCTTCCACTATTCCAGGTTGCTCCAAGCCCCATCCAACATGGTTCTGCTCAGGAATTTTCCTTTAAAATCTTTTCCAGCACTGACCATGGTTTCTGTAAAGTGAATTTTCCTCTCTTTTCCCCCAGGAAAATGCCACTATTACTGATTTTTTCCTTTAGTTTCCTGGGAAACCCCTCAGTGAAACACCCCGTTCAAACACAATTGCACCTTTGGTTTAATCCCCCAAATAATGATCCTTTGGGGTCACCAAGACACTAAACATTATTCCACAGGAGCTGTGGTCCTAAAGCTGGTGCTTTAAAAGTGTGAGACCTTTAGAAGCTGCATCACAGGATGAGACAACGAGACAGGATATCATGGATGCATTGCAGACAGGAAAAAAATTCCAAATACAACAGTTTGAGGCACAAAGTTGACGTTTTGGGCTCATGGGGCTACCCCCTTCCCCAGGCAGGGTCCCTAAACCACTCAGATGCCACAAAGCCACCCCTGGATGCTCCATTCGTGCCACAGCATCCTGTTCATGGATTCTATGGATGGAAGGCTCCATGGAAGCCTCAGGATGAACCAAAGCCATGCAATATTTAAGGCCCAAATGACAAATGAATTCTACTGGTGCAGAAGAGCACAGGAAGGGAAGGAGCAATAAAGGAACAAAGTTAATTCCTTCATCATGAACATTCCAATGGCCTTCAAATGCCAGCTGGGTTTGGGTTCCGCTCTTTGGCTCCTTGGAGGGCTCCTAAGTGCCCTGAGGTAGGAAAATTGGCACAAGAAAGCCTCAATTGACTGAAAATACCTACTGAGGTTTGACAGCAGAAGAATTAATGCTAATCACCAGGAAATGCAATATGTTCATTTTCCAGGCAACATTATCCCATAAATTCAGGTGTTCCTGCCTGGCTGGAATCAATGGGAATTGCACATCCCAGTCCCAGAGCCACTCCAGCACAGACACAAGCAGAGACAGCCCAGAAGTGTCATTTCCACAGGGTTTCTGTGTACGGGCAGCAAATTCTGCAAAGAGGGGGTAAAACCTCTGCTTCAACACATGATGCCTTCTCAGCAGCCACGCTTCCCAACGAGATAACAGCCCAGTTTCCCTTGTTTTCCAAAATAACTCCAGATTATTGATGTCCTGCCAATGTTTTAAAAAGGAGAGTTCACTAAATCCCACCCTGTCCCAAGTCTAGGACGAGCACCATGGGATCAGGGTGGGGACACCAAATGGGTTGTGCAGAGATGAAGAGCCCAGGAGTCTGTTCCTTGTTTTTCCATTTTAAAGCAAACATGTTTCTGTAACTGGAACCAAGAAGAGAGGCAGCCTCCTCCTTTCTTCATGTTTGGCAAATAAACCTCTCTTAAGGGCACTGTGTTGGAAATGTTTGTACTTTATTTGTTTTTAAAAAAATACACAGAGTGGGTTGATAGCACAACATTTGGCCTATTTAGGAGGAGAAGGATAAAGGCATCCATGTATTCCTTTGAGTGCCTTGGAGGGCAGCAGGAATATGCTGCTCTAGGGATGTTTTCTTTCTCATCAATACCAAAAATGTTATGTTCCATAGGGAAAAAGTTGGAATTTTAAGGGGTTTTTTGATGATCTCTAGAGGCTGGAGAGCAGCTTTATGGCTCAACTTATAGATTGCACTTTTCCAGCTTCTAGTTTTGGCTGTAGCAGGAACAGTGCTCCTTATAAGAGAAAAAAATCCTAAACTAAGTGATGACTGAATAACCTGCTCACTACAACTTCTGGATTTAGCGGCAACCACGCATGGATACAAAGTTGGAATCACTACGGTTGTTTAAGAAGAATGGACTCCACAAAGGGCATAAATCCCATTCCCAATCTCCTGTAACATTTTAAGGAGTTGTTCTCCCAGCCCTTGGAGTTCTCAACAGCTGAAGACTTTTGTCAGGAGAGTTTAATTAAACCAGTAACTGCGGAGAGAAATCAAACATCCCAGCCAGGCACAGCTGCCTGGGTCTGTTCCAGCAGCAGCAAAGTTGGCACAACCACCACATTCTGCCTAAATTCTGTAAGAGGCACGGAAGTGTTGGGTTAAGATTTATGCTGTATTTAACCTTTAAGGGGCCATCAGTCTCCTCTATGGGTTTGCCCAGCTCGGGCAGTTTTGAAGCTCAGACTCAAGATGTTAATCTGCCAAAAGGTTTCAGTGAGCTCATCCTAATCTGTGGCAGCACACCCAACTCCCAACCTTCTTCTTTCCCTAAAACAAGCTTTCAAATGCCGCAGTGTTGGTCAGTGGGTCCCCACTGAGCTCTCACCCTCGCATGAGAATGGGTGTGAACAGCAGCCGCATCTCCCCAGGGATCAGCATTTCCATGCAGCCGCCTGGAAATGCCCACAAACCACGAAACTGGGTTTCTGTAGAAATTTACTGGTGCTACTGGCGGGTTTTCCATCCTGAGCCTTCTGCCAGCCCCACACTCGGTAACAGCGATGCCTTTGGCCACCCCGCCACCATTCGCCCACATTTTCTGCCTCTTTTTTGACTAAACAAATAAAATGGACTTTTGCCCGTCGGGAGCAGGAAACATCTGCACCGCCACCGTTCTCGCTCCGAATCCACGCTCCTGTTTTTGTGTTTCGTTAAACCGAGAGCTCGCAGAGGCTGGGGTTTAGCAGCCTGGAGCTGCTGGGCTGTTACATGAGATATTCAGGAAGTTATTTGCATGGAGGGGATAAAAGCCTGTGGCAGCAGCCGGGCGCGCTGCAGAGGCGACTCAGCCACGGTGGCCACCAGCCCAAGGAATTACATCCATCGCAGCCTCACAATGAGTTGTTTACTGGCCTTGGCTGCCTGTGGGAAGAGCCAAGGAGAGCGGAGGAAGAGGAGAGACAAACACAATGCGAGTGAGACGCGTTAGGGGGAGGCTGGGCTTCAGCAGCAGCCCCGGGATTTCAGCCCTATGGAAGCAGAGAGGGCTGAAAAGGGAATAAAATGAACCATCCGCTGCCTCGCTCCTGCTGCCAGAAGAGCCTCGTCCCTACCTGAAGGGCTGATATTGAAGGTAAGAAGGGAAAATGACCACTTTTTAGGCAGAGGGCAGATTCACCGCGCGGGTCTCGGGGGCAGCTCCCAGGCAGACGCAGCCACGCTTCCGTGAGTTTGTAATTACGGCCCTGGAGAAGGAAAGCTGACCGGTTTTCCAGCAGGAATCCAGCGCTTTCAGGGCAAGAACTCACACTGTTCCAGTCAGCTCCTTTGAGCAGATTTAAAACAAAACAACAACCCCCTGCCTAACAAACAGCGCCTTTCTAAATCTGCTTAGGCAGATATTTTATTTTCACGGCCAGCCTTGCTCTGGAGCTTCCCAGTCTCACCCAGTCCTTTCCCGATTCTCATCTCCCCCCTCTGCTCCTCACTTTTTTAATTGAAAGGCAAAACAATTACGGCCGCGGGAAGGAAAATCCGAGTTTTGAAGAGCTTTTCCCTGCTCGTTCCCATCGGGCACGCTCTCCCGGCCTGGGTCCCCCGGCTAATTGCTCAGGAAATCCGCGCTGCTCATTGTCGGGCTGTCCTTAAGCTGCTAAGTCCGAACTGGGAGAGGCTCTGGAAGGGAATCCATGGATAGAGCCCCGCGAGAGGGACCCAGCGGAGACCCGGGGCGGGGCCGGCTCCGGCGCTAATAACACATCCCTGCCCAATGGAAAGCGTTTCCTATGGAGACCCCCAGGAGTTCCCCCTGCCCACAGCCCCTGCCCAGACATTGGGCCCATTCTTGCGTCCCGTTTTCCCAAGACACGATGGCAGCAGCGCTCGGCAGCCCCGATCCCGCTTGGAACAAAGGCCGGGCAGCTGCCACCCAGCGCGGAGTTTGAGGATGAGCGGCTGAACTTGGACAAAGTGGGATTTTCCGCGTGGGAATAGCGCGGCTCGTGTCCCAGGGACACAAAGGATCGCTGCGGGCTGTCAGGGAGGGATCCCGTGGAAGCACCGAGCCCTGGGAATGGTGGCGGTCCCGGTAAGTCCCTGCTCCCCCCTTCCCGAGGCAGGAAAAGCGGCCGGATTTCATGGCAGCTCCGGGAGGGGGTTCTGGAAGTTGAAGGCTCGGATGGATGTGGGGGATGAATCCAGCCGGGTTTCACCGGAGATCGGCGGTGTTTTCCCTACGCTGGCAGCTCCCACTCCTGCTCCAGCCCTGCCATGGCTGGGACTGCTTAAAGGCAGAAAGATGAGCTCCAAGGTTTGGGAAAGTAATTCCTGTGTGAGCTACTCCTCCGGATTGCATGGAAATGGTTCTAACTCCCACCGCAATTCTCCATTCCCATCGAGATTCTCGTTGTGGCACTGCAGGTGACAAGTTTAGGACTCTTCTGTCCTGTTGTTTGTTGTGTGTTTGCGAAAAAGATCCCTTGGTTACAGCTTTCTTTTGTACTTGGAATCGGTGTTATAAAGACACTTTAAGCTTAAAAAGGAGTTGGGTGTAAACGTGGCATAAATTAGATTTTCACCTTCATTTAATAGAGGGCTGGTTCCTACAAACTATACTAAGAATCAGGAATTAAGTTATAATTATTATACTGAAAACTTCAAAAATTTATTTATTACTTCAGCTTTCATTCATGGCTAAAATCTACTCCTTTAAAGCTGCAAAATTCAATGAGAAAAATTCAAAGAGAGCTCTAAAAAATCGTGTGTCAAAAGTAAAATGATCCATGAACAACATCATTTAAAGATTTGGCTGTTTGGGAGAGAGAGGATTTAACACAATATAAGCACATGGCAGAAGAATTTGTAGGAAAAGTCCGGAGGTTTTAATGACATTCCCAAATCATTGTTTGAGAGGAGACAATTGCGTGTGGTTTTTGTATTGCTGCCCTATAGGAACAGAACAGTCAAATCCAGAGGGTGGGAAGTGCAAAGTTCACAGCTCGGCGATAAGGACATTCCCCCCTTGTAGTACTTTTCCATCTTCTTGCCCTTAGGAGCATTCCTTAAAAACAAAACAGGCAGGAAACCCTGGTACTTTGGGGTGTTCAAAGCCTCTGAATTTTAAAAGTGTCAGGAAAATCCACCAACGCTTATGTCCAAAAAGGAGACAGAGGAGTCCTTCAATTTTATTTGAATAAAGGGAGAGAGTCCACCGGGCACACACCCGCGGGGTTTTCTCTCTCGAGCTTTCGGAGGGCGCAGCCTCCTTTTATCCTAAACTCCCGGCCGCACGTTGCCCTCTTCCTTTCCCCATTGCCGAGGTACTAGGAAGGTGCAGCCTTCCCGAACCGCCCACCCCATATCCCCCCTTGAACCTACTGGTTTATCCCAAAGCTTAAAAGTTCAGGCTTGTGCAGACCCATTTGTCTGTTTCAGGAGCCAAACTGTCCGGGCCCCGTAAGGAACCTGCTGCCCAAAGGCAGTAGAGACATTACAACCCATTTCAAAGACATTGACATCCATCAAACTGTTTGTAAAGACATNATAATGAACCAGAGCTACATCAAGGACACAGCAACCTCCGCCACAAACATTATTCCTGGGTGAAAATAACCTGGTCAGACAGGGTAACTTTGCTTTTCAGCACTTCATCAGCTTTTCTTTGCATCTAAATCTTCTCTGCTGAAGCCAGCGCTGCCATTATCCAGCAGTGCCCCCTCAGTGAGGGACCCGGGGCTCCAAACAAGCGGCATTCCCGCACTCCTCCAGCACCGAGCAAATAGCCCCTCTTACAAGTGTTAAATAATGCAAACTTCGCTGGGAAGCTTGGGGTGAATTCCATTGTTTCCTGGCTGCGGCCCAGCCCCTCTGGAGGCTGCTGGGGATGGGGAAAGGCAGAGCACGCCAAGGGTTAAAGGGTGATGTAAATGGAGAGAGACATTCTCAGTGCAAACAAAAAGAGAGTCATGCCCTGAGGATCAGTGGCTGAATACGGGGTAAGGCAGTTCACGATTCTCCTCTGAAGGAAACATTTTAATTAGCTCAATCCAAAACAGATACAGCCTAGAGAAGGCACCACGAGAGGAAATGCTTTGTAAGTCTCAGAGGACAGTGAGGAGACAACGGCGGTGCCGAGCAATTAAAAACAAAAAAAAAAAAAANAAGAAAGTCCTGAAACACATGGCAGGGAGGAAGGTGGTGGGAGAGGAGGCTGAACAAACATTTTACTGGAATCCTTTGAGGCTAAAAATGAGAATCTTCCTCAACTGATAAAAATCGACGCCCTCCGAATTCCAGGGTCGGGAGCTCAGCTCCACACAGACAAACACAAAAAATGCCCCAGTTCGCCACTCACTTTCATATCAGGCCTTGCAGCGAGGCACAAAACTGCCAAACTGCACCTGAGGTTGCTGAGGAGCACAGATAGAAACATTCCCTGGGCAGGGAGAGGATGCTCTCCCAGCTGGAAAATGGATCCCTCCTCCAGCCGTGACCTCATGGCTGGAGCACAAGAGCAGGAATTCAGGCAATTTTATCCAAAGCTTGGGCCAGATCTTGGGGACAGGATGCACTGCTGGAGGGGACGTGGCAAAGCAATTTGGGATTGTGTCACTGTGGCACTTGGAGCCATCTGGATGGATGCCGTGTCCGTGATCCATCCGTGCCAGTTGCCCCTCACCCTGCTTAAAGCAGATTTGGGATTTGGAGCTCTATTTCCTAATGTCTGAGCGTTACTGGCCAGGGCTTGTGTGGCTGGAGTGGCGTTGCCATCCTGACGATGCTCCAGGATCCCAAAGGAGCCGGCAGGGAGCCTTCCCCAGGCTGGGCTGGGTGGGGATGCTCCTGAAGCACTCAGCCACCCTCAGCAGGTCTTTCCAGGTCAAGCGTGCGTGCAGAGCCTCACTCTGCTCCTCCGCAAGTTGCTCCTCCTCCCTAAATAAGGATCCGATTTAGTCCCGGGGAAGGGGAGTCACCACCTTGCACAGAAGGGAAATTCTCTCCCTGAAAAGAGGAGCTCTTTATTCCCAGAGCAGACAGTGGCTCTGCGAGGCTTCCTCCTGCACCGGCTCCCAGTTTGGCCCCATAAAAGGGGTAAAGATCCACCCTGCTCTGGAGCCAGACCAGCCTGAGCTGACCCTGGCTGCAGGGAAGTTTGCTGGATTATTTGTAATGGGTTTGGTAGGTAGAAAAAGGAAAATCTCTTTATCTTGGCAAGTGAAATTACAGGACATTCACCAGTCACCGAGCCCCGGGACAAAGGTGTGTTCTGGCAGCAGAGCAGATCCTGTCTCTGGACAAAACATGAGCTCATCAGGCTGTGAGACCCTGTGATGCTGTAAATACACAGCCACAACACACCTCTTCTTTTCCTCTAATAATATTCCCATTTTCCTTTCTTGAACCTGCAGACAACTCACCCTCTTCCTCCCCAGCATGTGTTTTACAGATGGATATAACCATATTTAGCTGGGAAAGCAGCATCCAGCCCTTGCACAATGCCAAAATGTCACTGCCTTGCTCTCGTCCCATCATTAGAAATCTGATTTCTAAGAAGCTTCACTGCAGAAGTGTTGCTGGCTGACTGAGATTGGATATTTCTGCATTGTGGAGTCATTTCTTAGTTATTTTAACACTTTACAGAAAAAGCCAGGTCGGACAAGGCTTGGAGCACCCTCTGGAAGGTGTCTCTGCCCATGGCAGGGATGGAACAGGATGAGCTTTAAGTTCCCTTCCAACCCAAACCATCCTGGGATTCTACAATCCCCAAAACTTCCCCTTTTCCTCACAGGATAAAGCCATTTAAGAGAACAAAGCCCTATTAAATCAACCCCCTGCAGTAAATTAATGCAGGGCACAGATCCCTCAAGGTCTCAAACACGGATTGTGTCCACCCCAGTGGAAGGACTGGCACAGCACCCAAAGGAATCCAGACACAGCCCTTTCAGCCAGGCCACCTTGCCAAGGTGAAATTGGTGTTTGTGCTGCTGTGCTGGCACCTTCTTGCTGAGAGGGAAGGGAAAAAAGTCCACAATTTTTGGATAATCAGAGGAGAAAGTTCAGCTCTCCTGTTTCAGCAAAGGGAGTGCAGAGGATCCAGCCCAGTGGGATGAGGATGGGGTGACAGGAGGGCTCCATGTGGCCCAGAGAAGTTGAGGAAAGGCAATAAGGAGCCAAAAAGCCAAGGAATGGCCAAGGAACCGCTGGAAATTGTGTCAGGGAAAGCGAAGAAAGGCAGCTTGTTGGGCAGGCTGCTGACTGGGAACCTTTTGGAACTGTGAGCAAATAAACCCAGGCCTGTTGTTGGAGTCCCCAGTGGCTCAGGGAAACAGGAGTCTCTTATTTTTTATGTTTTTTTTTCTTAGCCACACTTTATAATGAACCAGAGCTACATCAAGGACACAGCAACCTCCGCCACAAACATTATTCCTGGGTGAAAATAACCTGGTCAGACAGGGTAACTTTGCTTTTCAGCACTTCATCAGCTTTTCTTTGCATCTAAATCTTCTCTGCTGAAGCCAGCGCTGCCATTATCCAGCAGTGCCCCCTCAGTGAGGGACCCGGGGCTCCAAACAAGCGGCATTCCCGCACTCCTCCAGCACCGAGCAAATAGCCCCTCTTACAAGTGTTAAATAATGCAAACTTCGCTGGGAAGCTTGGGGTGAATTCCATTGTTTCCTGGCTGCGGCCCAGCCCCTCTGGAGGCTGCTGGGGATGGGGAAAGGCAGAGCACGCCAAGGGTTAAAGGGTGATGTAAATGGAGAGAGACATTCTCAGTGCAAACAAAAAGAGAGTCATGCCCTGAGGATCAGTGGCTGAATACGGGGTAAGGCAGTTCACGATTCTCCTCTGAAGGAAACATTTTAATTAGCTCAATCCAAAACAGATACAGCCTAGAGAAGGCACCACGAGCAGGAAATGCTTTGTAAGTCTCAGAGGACAGTGAGGAGACAACGGCGGTGCCGAGCAATTAAAAACAAAAAAAAAAAAAAAAAAAAAAAAAAAAAAAAAAGAAAAAAGGGAAGGAAGAAATGAGAGCGCCTTTAGGGTTCGGGCTAAAGGAGAGGCTCAGGTTTCCTTCCCTGCTCCATCCTGGAGAAGAATTCAGTTGGGGTCCTGCTGCAGTTCGTGCACGACAGAAAGGGGCTGTGAACTTGGAGGGTCCCCAAGAGCCAAAGTCAGCTCAGACCAGGGGACAGGAGCGGCCGGTGCCTCCCACCTCATCCCGGCGCATCCCTGGGCTCGCTCCTGGCTGAGGGAGAGGCGACGCCTCCTCAAGCGGTCCCATGTTTGGGGTTTTTCTCTCACAGACCACTGGAAGCAGCTGCTGAAACCTGACTGAAGCGAGTGGCTCCCGAGCCCACGTTCCCACAGGTGCAGGAGACTCTGTCGCAGCCGCAGCAAGGGCTGGGGAATGTCAGGCCGGGTGACACTGGGCACAATAAGTGTCAAAGCCATGAATAAGAGCCTTCCTGCGCCGGCCTTTATGCCAATCACCCGCGAACGTCCCCCTTCCCCGGCATACCGGCCGGGCATTCACTCCGATAAACCAGGCAAGAATGGCCCTTTGAAGCTCCACAAACCTCCGTGGACTTCAAAGTCCCACTTCTGTCTGCTCCCTTCCTACTGTTCTCCAATACATCATTTAGGATTAGGAAATGAAAGAGATTAAAGCATTTCTCCTTTCCAGCGTTTCGGATCGTCAATAGAGCTTTGTTTACAGGCAGCTGCTCCGCTTCCCACCCTTTAATCCCAGCCTTTCCCTGATCCTACCGCGCTGGGGAAGAAAACAGGAGAGGGTTACTGGGAATCCTGGAGGAGCTCCGGGGAGGATGGAGCGCTCACAGGTACTCAGCGAGCTGAGCCAACCCCAAAACTGGTGTCCCAAACTATTTCCCATCCCTCCACCTTTCTCTGAAGAAGCCAGATCCAGCATCACCTACTGCAGCTGGTCCAGCTTTCCATAAACCCTCACAGCTGGCACCGGGAGAACAGAGGCAGCATCGCTGTGCAGCACCAGCTCCTGCCCTGGCAGCCTCCGACAGGGAAAATCCAGCCACCAGACTGCCCCAAACGGGAGGTTTGTCCTTAAAGCTGCTTCCAGTTCGCACTCTCAGAGTTCTCCGCGACCAAACCCAGCTTTAATTCAGAGAAGGAAGTAGAAGTAAGTGGAAATCCCATTGCAGGAACTGAGATACATTTAATTTTTCAGGTAGAAGAAGTTTCTTTTTTATATAATAGTTCTGATTTTATCTACTCAAACAATTGCAGTTTAATCTCATTTTATCTACAGTCACCAGTCTGGAAGAACCCAAGTCCTACAGCCTTACACAGAATGATCATCTCTGCAAAAATCTGCCAAAACCCCAAACATCTCCCCACACAAACCACTTTCTTGAGCCTTCTGCCTAATTAAAGTGGAACGAAGGAAGGAAACAAACCCCAAGAAGTTGCGGAGCCGAGTTTGTTGTAAAGCTGCAACCCTCGGCTCCATGGTGGGAGTAGGTTACACATCCCACAGGCATTGTAGCAGTGGCTGAGGAGCAGGGAGCTGCAAACCCTGGAGTGAATGGAGTTCTTGTCAGGAGAAGGCAGAAATAAAGCTCTTGCTGTGCCCCAGGAAAATCCCTATTTATTTCAAAGGTCAGGGGCTGAGATCCTATCGAAAGGGTGATGCCATAACCTGGGAGAAAACCCAGAGAAACCTCCCCAAACCCCACTGTCCTGCAGGCTTTGGCTTCTCTACCTAGAAACCTTTGTTTCTCAAGATTTAAGAGATAACCTGAGTACACAGCGTGATAATCCAGCAAAGATCCTTCAGCTTTGGGAGGTTTTCCCACCAGGGCTGTGCCAGACCTCCCAAACCCAGTGTTCAGTGGTTTAAATGAACACACAGGATGTCCTTCACGTCCAGACTGATAAAGATCCACTCATCTGACATCTCATATGGCTAAAAGAAAATGTGACGATGCCAAAAATGCCAGCCCCAAACTTCACGCTGGTTTTTCTGACCTCAGTTTGCTGCACACGTGGAGAGCAGGATCAGTGTGGAGCAGGAAGAATGGGATAATGCAATGACAGGGGCTGGTTTTAAATTTGTTTTTTCCCTGCAGTAATTCTGTTCTAACAAACAGTTGCTCTGGATGGAGCTGCAGTCTGGCAGTTTGGAGGTGTTTTGGGGTGCCGGGAGGAGGAAATACAAGAACTGTAAACAGGATGCTCAGGCACCATAGGAAGTAACACCAAGTTTTCCTCTCTTTTCAGTCCATGGAGGATGGGACATTTCTGCAATAAAAGAGTAAATCCTCTACTGAACCTCACTCTGAATAACAGGGTTATGTGAGGGATGGCTGCTGGAGGTTTGCTTGTGCCACCCCTGCTAGGAGAGAGAATATTCTGAATTTTATCACATTAAACAAAGGGGTTTATTCTATTACATTCCTCCCCTCCTGGACTGGCCCCCAGTTTAAATATAGGATTTAAAGCTTTGCCTTGCCTGAAATATGAAGAAATCGCCTTTGTTATCCTGTATTTACTTAACTTTTTATAATATATTGCTTTACTTTTTCCCAGCAAGGCAACAGCAGTGGTGACCCTGGTGTCCATGAGGAGCATCCCACTGCTTTAATCCATAGTGGAAAGGAAGGAAAGGGAATTTTACACTCGGAAAACTCAATCTGTGGACTCATCCTACAAAATTTAAAGCACATGGCTGGGTTTCAAAGCCACTTGTCAGCTTGTTTAAACACCTCAGGGTTCCATAGGTAAACAAGCCAGGCTGTATTTTAAAGCCCATAAGTTAACTAGACAATTGCTGGCAGGCAATTCCCAGAGATTAGACACTGGAAAAAACGGGATTAGACCTTGGGGCTGCCTGGAGCAGAGGAGGGAGAAAAGAATCAGGTGATGGAGCATCTTTTTTTCCTGTGGGAGGAGTACCTGGGTCAGGCTACAGGCAATGAGCACTTGGTCAGGAGCAAAGGTGAGAGTTCCAAAAGCACCTTCCAAACCTGGGTGTTGAGAGGCTGCCAAAATCCAGGCCAGCTTGGAAAGTGTGGTTTCCATCAGGATCCCAGGCTGTGTGAGGTTTCAAAGGACACCCAATCCCTCTGAGATCTCCCCGGCAGGACCCAGAGCGAAGCCTGGACCAGAAGAATGTGGCACACCCGAGGTTCACACACCCAGGGAGTCACATTCCAGCATAAACACAAACTCTCCTGATGGAGATAACAGGGAGTGTCTGCACTGGGAGGGAGCTCCAAGGCAAGGATTCAGTGCTTTAGGCTGAGGTTAAGCCAAGGCTCAGCTATTCCTGTTGGAGCTCATGTGAGATTTCCAAGCCAATTTAGGTCTTGTTTGAAGGAATTTAACATTCAGGCAAGACCTTTCCTTATTTACACCACCACAGATCCAAAGAAAGTGAGTTCAATCCCACAGTTGAGATTTTACTCCTGTCCTTCTCATAAATTTAAATATTTGGTATCTCTTTTCTTTAGCTTCTTTCCCAATAAAGTTCATTTAACCACGAATTTAGGAGGAAAAACACTTCCACAGGAGAGACCTCCAAATTCCAACTCATCTTTCTGGATGTCCAAAGGATGAAGTCATCTGGGAAGGGAGATCTGGGCATCCTCCTTTCCTGCTACTTTGCCAGGTGCAAAGGTGAGGTGCTGCCTGCTCCCAGGGTCACAGCACCAGTTTTTGGGAAGCCTGTGGTTCTCCAGGCATTCCCAGGTGAGGAGCTTTCCCCTTCCACCCGGCAAGGCTGTGTCTATTTCAGCTTTCCCAACACTTGCCATTTTGCCAGCTGACAGTTTGCATGCGAGAACAATGGTCAGCGTGAGCTTTCCCAGGAGGAAAACATATGGAAAACATCTGATTTTGATTGTTTGCATCCCCGATTGTCCCGAATCCATGCTTTCTTCTCCATTTTACTTGTTTATATGTTGCCATTACAACCTTTAACACAACTCAGTGACAAGTTTGGAGCTGAAACTCCTCTGTCAGGGGATGACTCTGGAAAGGATCCCACTCTTCACAAGGGTTTCGCCTCCAAATTAGTCCCAGTTGTAGCTCCTAAATTTCTTCGATTACAAGGAGATTCCAAACTGGTTCATGTTTGGTTGGCTGGAGTTTGTAAGGAAAAGGTCTTTCCCTTCATGACCCAACTTTGCTCCACATTTCTGAGAAGTGCTGAACCCATGATCCAACTCACAAACCCTCCTCACTCCAACCAGGAGACTTTCCAAAGGAATATCCTCACAGGCATTAAAAATACTTAAAATAGCCAGGAGAGATGATCCACGCAGTTCAGGAAGCACCAATGTCCAAGAAAAAACATGCTCACTTCAACTTCATGTGTCTCCAAAGTTTGTTGAATTGGGACAAAGCCTTGTAAGAGTGTAGTCCATGAGATTTCCCAAATTTCACATTCCAAAGCTTGACAAAGAACAGGAATGAAAAGCAGCTGCTGGTGCAGCTTAGAGGAATCTTTCTTGGGAAGGTTTTACACTTGCAAAAAAATTCCTCTTGGAAGTGATACCATATTTGCAGACATTTTTAAGGGGGAAAAAAGCAAACATGGCTTTGGGAAGTGTTTTTGATAAACATTTCTGAGGTACAACAGTTTTCCACTTTGTAAAAACATGTAAAGGATGCTCCTACTTTCAATTAGGAAAAAAGGCAAAGCAGCTCTTTGTTATCATAGATTTTGGGTTCTTTTTAAATACTTTTGCATTAAAAAAAGGTTGAAAATCCATAGAACTTTCCTTTGTGCACAGTTTAAAGCAAACACTAAAACTTTCAGCTTTTCTCCTCCTGTTACAGGTTTAGGGAGATATTTCAGATGTTTCATTTTATTAAATTTCTTTTTAAACACACTGGGCCAATTCCACCTCAGATTTTAAAGAAAAACTTTTCAAAGGGAAAGTTGGAACTATCATAGAATGTTTAGGGTTGGAAGGGACCTTAAAGCCCCTCTTGTTCCATCCCTTGCCATGGACAGGGACACCTTCCATAGACCAGGTTGCTAAGAGCAATCACTTTTCTTCAAGGAAGGGCCAAATTCAGTAAATTCTGTCTTCAACCATGAAAAATCCCAATAACAGTGGAATTTGTAAAGACTCGCTTGCAAACTAATTCCTGCTCTTGTTTGCACATCCATTAATTTGGGAATTTCTCTAGCACAGCCACTTTGGGTGACAGGTTCATGACTGATGGCAGTTCTCTCACTCTCCTTTAGGATGAAAGGACCCATGAGGGAGATGCGGTAGGAAGGAGTCCAGCCACCTCCCTGGAATGTGTTCCTTTGGGAAGGGACGAGCTCCCTGCCTTATTTTATGGATGTCACTGAAGTAGACTTTGAAGGCCTTTGGAAGCCCATCCCAGACTTGGCATGGGAAACCACAGCAACAACCATACCTGCCTGACAGATGATTC
This sequence comes from Mystacornis crossleyi, assembly GCA_013400655.1. Taxonomy (NCBI): domain Eukaryota; kingdom Metazoa; phylum Chordata; class Aves; order Passeriformes; family Timaliidae; genus Mystacornis; species Mystacornis crossleyi. The sequence goes on from VYZQ01037857.1 coordinate 22,664, forward strand.
CTTCAAGTACAACCTGTACGGAGCCGTGTACAGCGTGGTCTTCATCCTCGGCTTGATCACAAACTGCGCCTCGCTCTTCGTTTTCCTCTTCCGGATGAAGATGCGGAGCGAGACGGCCATTTTCATGACCAACCTGGCGGTTTCAGACTTGCTTTTCGTGTTCACTTTGCCCTTTAAAATTTTTTACAACTTCAACAGGCACTGGCCCTTCGGGGACAGCCTGTGCAAGATCTCGGGCACAGCATTCCTCACCAACATCTACGGGAGCATGCTGTTCCTCACCTGCATCAGCGTGGATCGCTTCCTGGCCATCGTGTATCCCTTCCGCTCTCGCACCATCCGCACCAGGAGGAATTCCGCCATCGTCTGTGCCGGCGTTTGGATCCTGGTCCTCAGCGGCGGAATTTCGGCTTCGCTGTTCTCCACGACCAACGTGTCCAACACCAGCACCACCTGCTTCGAAGGGTTCTCCAAAAGGATCTGGAAAACCTACCTGTCCAAGATCACCATATTTATTGAGGTGGTGGGATTCATCATCCCTCTGCTGCTCAACCTCACGTGCTCCTCGCTGGTTCTCCGGACTTTACGGAAGCCAGCCACCCTGTCCCAGATTGGGACGAACAAGGAGAAAGTGCTGAAGATGATCATCGTGCATGTGGCCATTTTCGTCGTGTGCTTTGTCCCCTACAACTCCATCCTGTTCCTGTACGCACTTGTGCGCTCCCAGGCCATCGCCAACTGCTCCCTGGAGAGGTTTGCCAGGACCATGTACCCCATCACGTTGTGCATCGCCACTCTCAACTGCTGCTTTGACCCCTTCATCTACTACTTCACCTCCGAGTCCTTCCAGAAGTCCTTCAACATCAAAACCCAGATCAAAATGGATTCTCTTTTCAAGACAGAGATGCCGCTCACAAAGACGGCGCTGCCGGGGCCGCAGGATGAGATCAGTGACCAGGCCATCACCAACGGAGGAGATCCCACATCTGAATCCCATTTCTAGGGAGATGTTTACACAGGGAGTTATCCCCCATTAACTCCTGATTAACACCACATGGCAAAGAGCTGTTTCAGAAAATGGGGGTTCACATGTGGGGTTAGTGAAGAAAAGCTGCTGGGGGATGACAGATCCTCACACTGGGATGGTCCCATCATATTCCACAGGTGAACACAAAATATAAAAATCCCAATGGATCTCCCTTCGGAGATTATGGATAGGCAGCAACACATGCATCAACTCAGGAGGGAACAGAACAGCTTCTTTAACCAGAAGATGCCAACATTTGGCATTTTTCCCTCTCAGCAGTTGACATGGGACCGGTTGGGAAATAGAAAATTTCATTTTCTTAGAGATTCCTGCCAATATTTCCTGCCTTCTGGAGATGCATCCTCATCCTCATATGTTAACTCAGTAACTTCCCACAATATGTATGTTTGCTTACAAAGGCATAATAAAAGCTTGTGGCTTTTCCTTACTCCACTGCCAGAGTGTAGAGCCTGGTTTTCCTAGAGACTGGAATTTATGGAGAGATTTGAAGTGTAAATAATTGTTCAGCAATTAGGTGAAAGAGTTGCTTGGTGACAGCAAAGATAATAAGAAAAAAGATAATTAATACTACAGTTTTGAAATCTGACATCTCATTTTTATCAGATTAAGCCGTCGTTTAATTTATTTGATTATTTTTAATGTCTGGGGAGGAGTAAAGAGCTCATTAATGATCTGTTGCACCTGGGCTTTTATATCCCAGGGGATTATACGACTATTTCTGGGAAGGGCTGGACTGTAAAGTCAGCTGGAGAAGGAAACCCCAGAGTTCTTCCAAGGGCAAAGCTCCCATACAGAAGCTGAGGCAGCTGAAGGCCCAGGGATGCTGATCCCACTGAAACATGGACAAGTGGTGTCAGAGCACCCAATTAAGGGATGATCTGTGATTGCATAATGGGTTTTTAGGGTCTCAAAGTAACTCAAAAACCAGTTTGCTGCACCCTTCTCTTTGCTGGTTACAGCAATACTGTCTTCTTTTCCAATTAATTTATTACCTTTCCTTTTATGGATAACAGAAATATACGGAAAATTAATTATTTGGATGTGTTGCATTTTACCACCTGGTTCCTTTCTCCAGCTCTTGGCTCATGTTTGAAGCTCTACAGCCCTTCCCAGGCTGGTTTATTCTTAAGTGTAAGACACAGAAACGAGGAGAACAATTTAATTTGAAAAAAAAATACAAAGTTACAAGTTGTTAGCTCAGCAATCTACATTTCCATGGTAAAGCTACTTCTAGGACTGTATTGCCAAAAAAAGAGACAAATCATTAATTGAACAGATGTTTTCCACTCAACTCTATTTTAAGTCTCTCTGATGAAGCCTCATGAGATACAAGAGCAACACCTCAAATGTGATCATTTAAAGCAAGAGAGGTTTAAGTGAGAGAAGAATTCAGCTGTAAAATGTTAATGCTTTCAAGGGAATATTTATTTAGCACTGCATTCACTTTGAATAAAGAAGTCAGTGGCTTACCAAGGCTGGGAGACCCCAGAAATTATTCTATTTCAGCCCAGAAATGTCACTTATTGGAAAAAAGCATATGATCAACCCATTATACACAGAGAGCATGAGAGCAGGCAAAATATTCTGTTTCAGCTCTGAGTTACAGCAACATTTACTGGAAACTTGCACACAGGACTGGCCTGGGAGGCTTTTCTGGAGATTAAACCTTCAGACAACTGCACTTTGGAGCAGAAAAATGTGAAAACAGGGAGAGATCATTGGAGAAAGTTGGTGGAATGAAGTCAGTGTGGCAGGACAAGGGACAGGCACTGACAGGGAGTTTGTTGTAGGACAAGAACAAGGCAATGACAGGGAATTTGTCAGCAGCTGGGAAAGGTTCACCTCCAGCCCAAGGGATGAGCCGGGCTTTAGGAAGGAGCAATATTTGCCATTTAACCAGAGGCGGTGTCAGGCAGTGCACTGCCCCTTTTCCTGCCTGTGCCCCTTTCCTGCTGGACCCAAATTCTTCAGAGGGAGTTTTAAAATCCATATTTCCTTTGGCTGATGAGCCCATCTCAACCCTTGCCATGAAATGTGTGTATTTCAGAGAAGTCGTTCCCATAACTTCAGATCAAAAGGCAAAGTGAGGGATTTTCCAGGCTTCCCTACCTGCAGAGTTCTCCCTGTGGAGCAAATCCTTCACCCCATGGCAAAGAAGAGGGCTGGGGAACCATCAACAGCTCTGACACACTCCAAACTCTGCGAGAAATGGGGCACCCTATCCCAACACCCTGCCAGGGACTGGACTCAATGAGACACAAGCTGCATTTTTAGCGATGAGAGAGAGAGAAGGAATAAGAGCAGGAAGAGTTCACTAACAAGCTCCATTTCTAGAGGTGGGAGAGAGAAGGAATGAGAGTGAGAAGGATCCACTAAAAAACTGAGGGTGCACTTAGAAGCACAGAATATCCCAAGCTGGAAGTGACCCACAAGGATCATGGAAGTCCAACTCCTGGCCGTGCACAGGACAGTCCCAAGAATCCCACCCTAAAAACACATCTTCCTATTTGCAAGAAAAATATTTGGAACATGAGAAAATGTTCTTCTCTGAGGCAAACCCCTGATTAATTCAGATTTACAAAGAGATGAGAAACCTGTTTACACTCAGCTTGTTCTCAGTGGGAAACATCCAACTGCCAGCTTGGAAATCTTATTTTAAAGCTGCTGCTTTCCATTTGCAAAGCAAGAAGAGATTCCAGAGTTTGTGGGGGTTTGGGAGCTTTGTGGGACAGGGCTGTTCTCGTGTGTGATGACTGCAGAATCTCTCATTTCCAGAGCCCTGAGACACCTTCTGCTCTGGGTGTGCTCCACAGGCCTTCCTCTGGTTAAATCCAAGGGAAGAAAGAAAAATCCAGGCTAGAAACCACTGTCTGGGCTTCTGAAGGAAATGTTAAAAGAGAGAAGGGAAAGAACTACCTGGGACTGGACAAGCTCCAGGCTCCACATCCATGGCCTGCCTGTAATCCCAGCATAATGGGTGTCTTTTTGGGAGCCAAACCAGTGCCAATGCTTACAAATTTCTGTTTGCAGTTTTATTGGTGTCTTGGGGTGAGCAAGAGCTGTGGTGGATATTCTCACATAAAATGTAATCCTATCATCCCATGCCAAAGTGCCAACTGAAAAGAACCATTATTTTGTAATTTAAGACCTCATAAATTATATGGAGATCACATGATGACTGACACTCACATCTGCTGGGACAGGTCTTGACTAATCTGTTTTTTTCTAGGTCAGGTACACTGAGTACACACTCCATGGTTTGTGGATAAATAACCAATTATGCATTCAGAGAGAGGAAAAGTCATTTCTCAGATGTCAGCAAAGCCAAGCTGGGAGGAGAGGGTGGCAGGAAAGTGGATTCCCAGTTTTTTTCTGGCTGAGGGGCAGCTGAGTGTTCCTCCCCACTATGAAGGGCTGCTGTCAGCAAAGACAACGCCACAACTTCAAGTTTAAAAACAGAATCAAATTAATTAAAAGCCTCTGCCTTTAGCTGAGACTGAGACAGGACCCAGAGATCCTAAACAAACATTAATCATGGATTTCCTTGCTCCCAGCCAGCTCCCTGTTCCCATTCCCCGGTCCTCCCACAACATTTGTTCACCAGCTTTGCAACCCATTGCCCAGCTGGAAAAGCTGAAGCTCCAAAAGGCTCCTGAGCCCTCTGCCCAGCCCAAACCCACCTTGGGGTGCCCACACTCGGTAAAATTCTGTGCCAGTCTAAGCTGTCACGACAGGGCAAGCAGGGCCTTGTTCCACAGTCCCAGGGAGGCTCCTCTCGGTGCCACCACAGGCCCTGCGATGGGTGAAAGGTGCCAAGTCCGTGTAAATCTTGGGTAAATCTTGTGTAAATCTCCACCAGCTTTACACAATTGGTGCAAACTACCCAGAGTCACGTCTGTGACACACAAGGGCAAAGAGGCAGCACAAGTCACGTATAAAAGCTGTGGATTAGCTCTTGGATGAGCCAGAGGGATGGAAGGTTCCTGTGTTGCACGTACACATCAGCCAGCCAGGCTCTGCTCCTCCTATCCCTGCTCCCTGCACGGATCCAGCCTTGAAATCCCTCTAAAACTATCTCTGGGAAGTTTTTTGTTGGTTCTCCCTGAATTTCTGCACGGATAAGGAAGGGAGGGAGGCTCTGCTCCCTACTCAGCAAAAATACACGGATGACCCAGAAGGAATTTCCCTGTGCCAGAGAGATACAGCACTTCTGATAACCTTCTCAAAAGCCAGTGTCCCCACAGAGCTCCCCCATGACATCCCACGCCATTCCCAGCGGGAAGGTTTGCTGTCCACAGGCAGGAAATTGTCCCCTCAGGAACAGCAGTGGCTCCTGTGACGGTGTCCTTTGGTGTGACCTGCTGGACACAAGGAACCCTCAGCACGGGGTAACCCCAAAGCTTTGCTGTGCCAAAGAGTCTTGGGGCAGGATTTAGAGAGAGGAACAAAGCAGCCCTCACTTCACTAAGCAGGTTTTGGTGCTCAGCATTAACCGAAGAAAGAGGCAGAGCTGTTCTCCTTGGATTAGCAGCCCGTGCCTTGTTTCCCCTGTAATTCCAGGAAAGCTGGAATTTTTGTTTCTGAATGCTGACCCCAGGCTGACCCCAGAGGCCAGGCTAGGTCTGAGCTGTGCACTCACCCTCTGACACTCCAGGGACCATAAATCACCCCTGAATCATGGAATTAAGATTGCAAAGACCTCCAAGACCATCAAGTCCAACCATCAACCCAGCCCCACCATGTTCACCGCAACCCCCTGTCCCCAAGTGCCGCATCCACACATTTTCTGAACACTTCCAAGGGATGGGCACTCCACCACTTCCTTGTTCCAATGCTTGACAGCCATTTCTGTGAAAGAATTTTTCCTAATATCCAATCTAAACCTCCCCTGGCACAACTTGAGGCCATTCCCTCTTATCCTGTTATGATATTTGTACATAACCTGTATCTCCCTGGAATTCTGTGCCGTGGAAATGCCACTTGGAGAAAATTCAGTTTGTGGGAGGTTCAAGCACTCAAAGAGCTTAGCAAGTGAGAAAGACCTACCCAAAACGTCTTTGAGTGGTCAAAGATCCTTTTCTCTGAGCACAAATTCCAACCATGGGCATCTCCTCCCTTTCCTGTTTGTTCTGTCAGGATCTGGGTATGTTTAAAGGCTCATTCTGCCTGATGTGAAATCCCTGGAAGTGTCCAAGGCCAGGCTGGATGAGGCTTGGAGCAACCTGGGATAGTGGGAGGTGTCCCTGCCTGTGGTCTTTAAGGCCAATTGGAACCCAACCCATTCCAGGGTTTAAGACAGAGATTTGAAGCCCTGTAAAATGTGCACATTTCACAGCAAAACATGGAGCTATTCCTGTTTATTTCCTCTGGAAAACATCACTTCACTTAAAACTAACATTTAACACTGCTGGCTGTTCTTGATTTTAATTCTTAAATTTAATTTCCATGCAAAACACCAGGACACTCACACCCCTGAACCACTGGTACAAGCAAGGAGTGGGGTGGTTTCTCTTTGGGATCACTTGGCATATGTTTTCCAAGAAAACTGTCCAGTTCCTAAGAAAACCCCGGGCTGGCTTTTCCCTGCCTGAGGGATTTGAGCAATGTAAATATTGTATAGAAGTGACAACGCCCATGTTTTGCACTGTTTGCTCTTTTCTGTATCTCTGTGGATGTGTGTGGATAATGAAAAAGGAAAGTTTTTTCTGGAAAAGCAGAATGTGTGAGTGTGCTCATTTACCCTGACTTACATAAATACACAATATTAGCTGCAATAATATTTAAATTTCACTTTCTCCGTAGCCCTCTCGAATCCTGAGTACATCCAGCACACATGGAGATTTTCCTGGAAACCCTCAGCATGGAAACTGGTCATTCCTTTTTCTTGGTTTGTACAAATCCCCCCATTTCTTCCACCATTAAGCCAAATCACCTCTGCAGTCATGGAATACTTTCTTGGAACCCATTCCCTAGATCACTTCCCAGACCACAACACACAGAAAAAACCAAAGCAGTTGCACTGAACCTATTTTAATTTATATTTCCCCAAGCTCCCATCTTTCCTGCACAAGATGACACATTGCTAATGGAATAAAATTAACCTTAAAAATATCTTTTGACCACTGGAAGGGCTGTGTTGCTTTCAGAGCTGGCCTCGTGTGTTATCCCTGGAAGTGACATGGAATAAAATCCCTCTCAGCACCAGGGAGGGTTGAAATCTTATGCAAGGAGTCTGAGAACCTCATGGATGACACTGAATTAGAAGCTGATCCCCAGGGGAGATGTTATTTTATGTCCCAAATCCATACCAGCTGTATCAGGGAGCCAGGGAAAGTGCTGTAGAAGAGGTGTCCCAGATCTGCTGAGGCACAGATGAAGAGTCTTGGGAAATAATTTACACATTTTACACAGGTCACACAAAGAAAAAATTATCCTGTTTGAACAGTGGTATGGTGACATTATTAACATGAGAAATTCTGGGTACTCTGTAACTGCCCATTACACACTGAAAGCTAAAGAAAGCCCCCAAAATAAGGCCTGGTGTAAGCCCAGGCCATGATCCAGGAAGGCCAGGAGTTGATTGTGCAGCTCCAGGGAATATTTTGTTATTTATAACATGATCAGCACCACTCCAAGCTGGAGGTCACAGTGGAGCTGAGACTTGCTCACAGACCTGCAGAGCCATCAGAACCCAAACTTCCAGCACATGGGCAAAAAGTCCTCCTAAAACCCAGATTAAGTCAGGCCTGGAAGTACCTGACGGGCCCAGGAAGGGATTTGAGACCTGGCTTCATTTTCAGGTTTGGGCAGGAAAAAGGTTCAGATTCATTAAAGGGCAAATTTCAGCCCTAAGTCCAACAGTCACATCCTGGAATACCTGGAGGAGGAATTTTCTCTTTCTGGCTTAGGGCTGCTGTTTTTGCCCTGGCACAGGGACAGCTGGAGGCCACAGACAGGGAGCCAAAGGATCCCACTGAAATTCCTGCACTCACCTCCAGAGTCTGCATTGCAAATGATATCATTTGAAAAGCTTCCTCCTTCAGGGTTACTCAGGAGAATAATTTGGCATTTTCCAACCCCATTCCCATTTGTGAGAGATGACGTGGATGATGGAACCATCCCAATCCAAGGGAAAGGGGAATATCAGGGAAATTTTTCATAGTTTAGGCATAAAAGTGGCTTTTTGGCAGTTCAGATTCTTGTCTTTCCCATCTATTTCCTCATCATTCCAAACTAGCAGAGCAGTGAGGGATCACAGGCAGGATTGAGGATGGGGAGATACCTGTGAAACACTGTCCAGCCACAGCCACTCCTTCCCAAACATTTATCCTACAAATCCCCCTTTAAACACAGCTCCTGGTGGTTCATTGATTCTCTCTAAATCGAGGGCTCACAGGACATTTGCCCCTCTCTTTTGAGGGGGGAGGACAATGACATTGATTCTGGAGGCTGCCTCCCTTCCTCCTCTCCACATCCCCCTCTGACTCTCCCATTGCCTTGGGCTGTGCAACACCTGCTTGGGAGGGCACGTTGACCCTCAGATCTCTGCAATATAAATTCAAATTAAATAGAACTCTAATTTCCACCACCTCCCCCGAAATGAGGTTTATTTTTATTTTTAACCAAGATCTTTTAACCAGGATCCTGAGAACAGCTTTATCCCATCCATGGCTGTGCTGGCACAGAGAAGGTGCCCATGGAGGGAGGACAATGGGAAGTTCTAAGACAACTTTGCAGCCTCACAGAGCCCCTCTCCAGAAGAAACAGCAGGGATGTACTGAAGGTGGATTTTTATTTCCATGTGAAGCCTTAAATGCAACTCCTGAACACTGAAACTCCTTGGCTGACTACAGCAGCCCCTCAAAGCCACCTCATCCTCCTAGACCTGTGGTTTAAATCAGAATTAAAGGGTGTTTCCCACATTATTTCACCTCTTACTCCCATTTTTATTTCATTATCTGAACCTGTTTGGGTTTGCACTCCAGCCCTCAAAACAGCAGAGTTCCTTCTGCTAATAGAGCACTCTGACCTTGGGAAAGAAATGAAAAGCACTGCTAAAAACATCCTTTAGTTCTTGGGAGCCAGCAGCTAAGGAGGGACAGTTATCTCTGGATTCCTGGTAGACAAAGCAGGACAGATTGTGGGATCAGTCACAAGGCAAAGACAGAAAAAAATAATCAGGATAACCCCTGTCCAGCAGTGAGAAGAAGTGCCTGGATTCTTGGGAAGTCCTTGACTTGCCAGGTCTTGAGCCAGACTGGGACTGATGTTACAAGTGCAGGACTGGGAATTTTGGCTATTTAGGGATTTCAAATCACGCATGGATTTGTCTGCTACCAAAACTTCACCAGAAATGCCATAAGGTTTTCCCACCCCTACGGATGATGGCCCGGAAGCACATCCTTGCTGTATCCCAGCCTGTCTCCAACTGCACACAGAGCTGGAAGAGCCAAAAGGGCAGAAAGGGAAGCAGGAAGGAGTCCAGGATAATTCCATGTGCATCTCCAGGAACTAATTAATGGAATTCTAGAAGGAGTAGTTCATCCTACAAAGGAGGGTGAGGATATGGGGACACGGTTTATGGTCGTGCTCTTGGCAGTGCTGGGTTAACGGCTGGACTCGATCTCAGATGTCTTTTCCAACCTAAACAATTCCATGATTTGGAAGGAGGAAGGCTGAGGGAGAGGAGGGAGGCTGTGTGTTGGAATTAGATCATAAATTTCCCCAAATAACTCACAGACCTGAATCTTCCACAGGGCTCAGCTCCCCTTGCCAAGCTGGCCAGGTGCCCAGCAGCTCACACCTGAACCTGATCCTGCCTCAGCGCAGCTCCAGGCTTCATAAATCCAGGGATTTCTGGCCAGGGAACAGGGCTGAGCTCACACAGCCCCGTTGTTTCCATTCGGGGCTTGGCTCACACCTGGCCAGCCCCGAGCAGAGCAGCCCCAACATCTGCAGGAGCCCCCAGCCCCAAAACCTCAGGTGCTTTTCAAACACTGCAACGGGGTTTTGATTACAAACAGGACTTTTTTAATCAGAAAAGGCTGGGGACTTGTTCTGCAAACAAGTTTTATTGTCCTAAACTGGAGGTTTTATCATCAACATCTTACACTGGAGGAGGGAAAAATATCCCAGCCCCTTGCCAAAGCCATTCTCCATCTCCTGTGAGTCACAGGTTTGACCCAGCCTGGTGGGACGGGAGCCATCTGACAACAATGGGAGTCTGGCACTTTGCATCCTGAAGTTCAACGAGCGCACGGGCCCTAAAAATAAACTCTGCTAAGCTGCTGGAGCTGTATTTTCCTACCAAATTTCCTGCTGAGCCGATCCAACCATCATTTGAGCACATGGATAGACCTCCTTGGTTATAGGCAGGGAGATTTAATTAGGAAGGAAGGAAGCAGGGAATTCCTGTTTGGGTTTTTTTTTTTTGGAGGGGGGAGTAGGAGGAAAGAACAAATGAGACAAAAAGAATTATGAGCAATAGACACATTTTCCTGTCATTGGAGCTGCTGCAGAGTAAAGGATGCTGTGAAACATCTCCTTCCTCCTCAGGGGGCTCTCTCTCCTTCCTTCCCTTCATCCAGCACAGTTTAAATAAAGAAATATCTGCAGCAGCTCCCCAACAGACCAGCCCTAATCGGGGAAAGATAAATATGAGTATCTGGGATGTGTCCGGAGGTGTAGGATGCCAAGGGGCTTTGTGGGAATTGGGTGCCAAGTCACTTGAGCTGCAGATTAGAGCTGGCAGGGATTCCATAGAGCCTGGCCACGGGAAAATGTGCTGCAGGACAGCCAGCCATGGGAATAGTCACAGGAAAGGACACACTGAGGTACCACGGCTCAAAAAGTGAGGACAAGGAAAATCCGACATCGCAGAGTGGGGGAAAAATCCCTAATTAAGCAGAGAAACCTGTGGTGTGTGGAGTGGACAAGAGCTGGAATTACCCTTGAGTTCAGGACCTCATCTCACAGGTGGGAGCTCTCAGAAGCTGCTCTGTGCAATCTTTCCATCTCTGTATTCAGGGAGAATCCAAGAGATCCCGCTCTGACAGGAGCTGTTCAGGAAATAAGAGCTGTTAAAATCCCCATCCCAGCCAAAGGCACTCCCTGGATGCTTTCCAGAAGGAGCCAGGTTGGACAGGCCTTGGAGCGGCCTGGGCTCTGGAAGTGTCCCTGCCCACGGAACGAGATGGGCTTTAAGGCCCCATGAATCCCCAGCCATCCTGGGATCCTGTAAGGGGGACACATCCTCTGCTCCATACGATGCCCGAGATGGCTGCCGAAAAACCAGAGACTAGACAGGAATAAGGGAATAAAGGTCGGTATTTATTTGAAGGGCCTTCACAGGTACACCCTGGGCAGGCCCGAGGCTACTCCCAAGATGGACCCCAGGTCACCAGTTCTTCACACTTTTATAAGTTTGGTTCCTTTGCATATCAGGGTTAATTCTCCAATTAAAACTTCAGTTAATGATGTAATTACCCCAAGTTTACCCCGCCTTCTAAGATTTTGGTTTACACATTTTGGGCCTAGGACAATCTGGGTGTCCTTGGACCGCAAACTTGTTATGTGTAAGCAGCATGAGAGAGCAGAAGTTCACAGGCTACAAGAACACACCATGCCGTACAGGCTTCGAAAAATATGAAAGTTAAAATCTAAGGCATCGCAGATGGATTTGCTCACTGCTTCCCACCTCGGAAGCAGCAGCCAGGTCCCTGCAGAGCTCCTCGGCTGAGCTGTCTCACCCTCGCCGATGACCTTTATCTGGTAACAGAGATCACCCCAGAGCTCTCTCCCTGCTCCAAACAGGAAATCCCAGCCAGCACCACGCGGGCTCGGAGCAAACAGGGACTTTTCCAGCAGCAGGATTTTCACACCTCTCCTGGGCTGCTCTTCCCCTTTGCTCTTCTGCTCAGTATTTCAGGGGGAAATGGATAACACGGGAGATTTAAAGCAGCTCCCCATTAAACCAGTTCAGTTTCACAGCTCCAGCAGGAAAATCTGCTCTGCTGAGGCTGAGCAGGCACTTGCAGCTGGAGCAGGGGAGACCAGTGGCTACAACAGGATCTGTTTTTCCTGGCTTTGTCTCACTCGACTGCTCCAGAAAGCAACCTAAGGGCTCTAGGCAAGGAGCAGAGATCAAATTCACTTCCTTTCCTCGCAGGGTTTGAAGTGAAAGCGCCTATTCCGCAGTGCTCTCTTAGGAAAACATATCCAGCATATTTTTACTCCTTTTTTTTCCCCTGTCTCTTTTTTCCTTTTTGCAACAAGCTCTGGATAAAGCCCAGAGCCAGGGCCTGGTGTCTGTCTGGATCAGGGACGTGCACTGGATGAACTGAGCCTGTCCCAGTTTGAGGGATGCATTCCCAGGAAAAATCCAGCTCATTTTAGGGCTCTGGGAGAGGTCTGCAGGCACCTCCTGGAGCTGCTGAAAGCTGTGGCTCAGCTTTGTAACACCCTCTAAGCCAGACCTGAGGGGGGTTTATCACACCCAGGCAGATTGGGCAGCTCAAGGTCACATCTTGCTCTGCGCAGAACAGCTGAGTCCAACTGCAGCCTCACACTAGGGGAAAAAAAACCCTTCCACCTCAGTTATTTCACTTTTTTTTCATCACTTTGTTCTTCCCAAACCTCCACCTGCCCAGGTAACACTGGAGCCCAGCATCCCAACATTCCACAGGGGATCTCAGAGGCTGCCTCTTAATTCCTCAGGAAAAAAAAGCTGGTGGCAAGTGCAGATTTCAGATCCTGAAAAAGGAAGGAAGCTCGACCCCGAGGAAATCAACATTTTAACTAAGGAAACACAGGATAAATCTAAACACAAGGGGATGCAAGTAACTCAGGGGCTGAACTGTGTGTTAGCCAGCAAGCCCCAGTGGTATTTTGGAGGCCATTCTAAGAAAAAGGCTGTTTATTGCCAGCTCCATAGCGACCAACAATCACTTGTGTGAGCTCTGCTTGTCCTGCAGCCAGCCTGGTGTCTCCAGCAGGAAATCAGGGGAGGAATTTTGATTACAAGTGATCACTGCTGAAGATGTGTATTCAGATAAAAGAGACTTTTCATCCAGTCGCCTTTGTTTCTTGATTCATAGTCAAACTCTAATCCTATGGCAAGCTGGAATTCCCATAGCAACTCTTTTTAAGCAGGAAAAGCTGGCAAGGGGGAAAGGGCATTATTTAAATACCTGATTACTGACTTCTGCAGCAAAGCTGCTGCCAAACATCCAAGAACAACTTCTTTTTAAGCTTGGGCTAAAAGTAAAAACCCTTCTAAGGTGAAAATCCGGTGTGAAAATCCTTCATTTTAGGAGCTGCACATTCTTGGTCTGCTCCCACTGCCTGTATATGCACACATCACTCAACACTCGTGCTTCCTAATGCAAGAGGAAAAATGGAAATCTTTCTGGTGAAGATGCAGGGCAAGAGAGCAAATGAGGATTTATTTTCAAGGGAATCTTGAAAAAAAACTTTTTAATTAATCTTCTCTGCCCTAGTCCCTGATATCAAAGCAGTTGTTTTTTGTAGTCACACTGAGGGACAGAGGAAGGGCCAGAGCAGATTGCTGAAAAAAACTGATTTCCCTTTAAATAATCTAGATTTTCTCTGTTAATTGGAGGACTGGAATTTGTACTGATTGTTTAGAAATACACAGAAAAGAAGAAAACCAACCCACACTGCTGCCCAAATTCATTTGGGTTTTGAACACAGCCCAGCAGTGCCCTCAGCTCGGAGCTGTGCCCCAGGACTGATGTGACCCCAGCACAGCCTTCAGAGGGGTCCTGCAGCCATCCCTAAATCCCGAGGGATGAACCAGTCTCAGGGAGCTCTGCTGAGCGGCCCTGAGCTGGCACGGACTCGGAGGCAGCGCTGGCTCAGGGCTCAGCCCCAGCCCTTCCCCACACTCCGAGTTCCTCTCAAACCATGGAAATGACACAGACAGTTTTCCCTCAAAACAACAACCACCCCAGGCACAGAGCTGTACAACCAAACCAGAAATCCAGAGTCTGCAGATTCCTGCATTTTGAACACGTGGAGCACCAAACCACCCCTGCACCTGCACCAGGCCTCGAGCACAGGAGCTTTTCTGCACACAGTGGTGACAATTCTGTTCTTCCCCGCCAAGCTCAAGTCAAATCCAGCAGTGGGAAGGAGGCTGTGAACATCCAGCTGTGCCCTGAGTCACTTTGGGTGGTCACTGATTCAACCACAGCCACCAGCCACAAGATGCCAAACCAGTGCTGCCACATTAGATTTGGTGTTGGAGCTCAAGAGTTTCTCAGAGTTTCAAGCTCTGAAATTATTTCAAAATAATTATTTTCTCAGAGTTTCAAGTTCTGAAATTATTTCAAAATAGCAAAAATTTGATTTCTAGGCACTGTCAGAGTTTCTCTTTGGTCTCGGAAGCTCTGGTACACATTTCAAGCCAGAACTGAGGTTACAATACCTGGTATAGGGCTTGGGGGTAACTCAACACACTCCTGTGTCCCTTCACCAGTCCTGCCCTGTCATTGAGATGGCTCAGGAGACACCACAACAAACAAAATGCAAATTATCCCATCTCGGATAAGACTCTGGAACAGGAACTACCTTTTCCTCAAGCTTCCATGAACAACTCAAACATGGCACACCCAGAAGGGAGCTCCGCATGCTCAGCAAGGGACTCTGGCTCCTCGCCTGTGGTCCGAGGGCACGAGGCTCTCAGGGAGCAGGATGTGATCAGGGATCTGTGGGCAGATGACGCTCCTGGGACACTGCAGGGCTGGTCAGCCGGGAGGGTCCTCCCAACACTTCCTGCTGTGGTCTGGAGTGGGACCCTGGGAAGGAACAGCTCATCAGGAGCCTGTGCTTGTGCCCTGAGGGCACAGGGATGTCACCCACTCAGGCAGGTCCTGCTCACAGCGCCTTGGGGCACTTTTAAAGGTATGAGCAGCCCCAGTTCTGCCTTTCCAACATCCAGCTGCCCTTGGAAATCCACCTGAATATTGCCTGGCACCTGCTGCTCCCCAAACATCTCATCCCGAGCTTGATTTTACCAGTTAAATGTGATACCCTGCTTGAAAAATCAGAGGCTGGGATCAGCTAAGATGGGCTGAAGGCTTTACCTAATTAAAAAATAGAGGAGACAGAGCTCAAAGTCCCTCTGTGATCCCAAGGGAATGGAGGATGCAAGGAACAGTGGATAGAGATGAAAAGAGGATGTGCAGACAACTGGGGGAAAGACATGAAGGGGTAAAAATAAAGAGATAAAAAGAAGCCTCTAAGAACTAAAGGGAAGGTCAGAGCTGGCTAGGAGCAAATCTAACAGGGCAGAAGAGGAAGGTGATACAGGACAGATAGGGAAGAAAACCCCTAAACAAAGCATAAAATGGAAAATAACTTAAACCAGCATGAGTCACATTGTCAGAGTCAGCCCATCTATCACATGCTGGAACTGCCTCTCCCAGGCACCAGGCAAAGGGCAGAGGCTCCGAGGTCCAGAATCACTGATGATATCACCTCCTACACTGACGTTTCTCAGCCCAAAAAGCACCCACACCCCACCAGCCCATCCTGTTCACTGCTGCAGAAATGGCTGTGCTGGGGTAACGAGGCAGGAATTAAAACGCAGCAGTGCCTGTGCCAAAAAACGAACAAAGTGTAGCTGCTTTTGGGGGGATTTTGGGCTACGGGGGCAGGCAAACACCTCCCACCACTGCTTCCTAAGTAATTCCCAGGCACAAGGCAGTGAGACCCGGGCACAGCTCTCCTGAGCAGAACACTACTGAGCTGCTGCTACTACAAGTTTACAACCTCTGTCCTCATTAAACTGGTTGAGTTTAGTCAGACTCACAGAGCAGATTGCTGGGGAGGCAACTGCTGATTTACTCTGGAATCACTCGGGGCCGAGGCAGCTCCCTTGCTCAGCAGCATCCCCACACCCCATTTTCTGCAGAATCCTCTTCCTGGAGACTTTCTGGACCTGGTTGCTGTGCAGCCCCATAGCCCCTGTCCCATCTCTAAACTCCTCAGGATCCAGATCTCCTGGGTCCATCGGGAGGGCTCTGTCAGCCGAGGATGGGTGAGCGAGTGACACCCCACTCCCACTCAAACCTAATTCCCTGCAGCTCTCCCAGGCTCAGCAGCATCCAGGGAGCTGCTTCCAGGGAGAAGGGACTGGTCCCTAACCCCAGCTCCTGCCAGTCCCCCTCTCCAAGGATTTTCTGCTGCTTTCTGCTCAGCAAAGCTTCAGGAGGTGTCATGGGGTGACGAGTAATTCCACTACTTAGAGATTGTGATTTCCCCCCTCCCTCCTGTGTGTGCTGCAGCCTGCAGGTGAGGGGTGCACCGCTCCTAGACCTGGAAAAGGAGGGATTTTCCAGGGATATGTCCTGTGCTTTATGGCAAATCGGACTCCTATTCCCTAAAGTGCAGCATATTTCATTCGCAGATTATACAGTGAAAGGAGAAATTACCGTTAAACCTCAGAAATCAGGACTGTTTGAGATCCCTTTTAGCAATGCCAGAAAGGAGGTTCTGGCGAGTTTCAATCAATGTTTTTTTCCACCCAGGGGACTGGAAGGTGGCCAGGGCTCTGGGGGAGCACTGGGGCTTTGTTTGCCTCCATTCCCAGAGGGCACAAGTGCCTTGTCCCCTGTCCTGCTCCTCCTGCTGCTGGAATTTGGTGTCAAAAAACTCCACGGGCCGGGAGGGACTGGAAACTCTGCCCCTGCTGTCATTAGGACTTGGGCCCCATTCATTAATTAACCTTTTCAGGGTGGGAAGTGCTGTGCTGAGATCTGGATTCCAGCATCCTGGGGTTTTCAGGGCTCTCCCCAAGGCAGGCACAAATCCCTGCTGGCTTTCCCAAAGAACAGCTCTCAAAACTCCCCTGACCTTTCCTTTTTTAAGGCAGTTTTTGTAAAAGTCTGATCCCTGAAGGTGCCAAAGGATGCTCCTTGATTTTACCTGTGCAACGATTTGGGTTCTGAGCACAAGGAGAGCTTTCTCCAGTGATCAATAATCCTATCCACACCATCAGTTCTTCCCTGGAGCTTAGAAAGGCAGGAATATGCTCTTTACAGGGTTTATTTTCCCACTCTTCTCCTGGAAAACATTATTTATTCACAGGTGAATTATTCCCTGCGCACTCAGGGACAAAAATTTCACTTTTAAGCCTTGAATTTCACAGTTTTTTTGCCTCTTATTTCAGTCACCTTGAAAGGGCGAATCCAAGGTACTCCCAAATTCCTTAATTTGGTTGCTTGGCTTTCTGGGCGAAAAGCATTGTCCCACTCAAGGGAACGGAGTTTTAATTGCTGCCCAATTAAAGAAAAGGGCCACTTCTTGTGAGGTTTTTTCCTGTGTGAAGTTCAGTGCATCACAGAATTGTTAAATATATATAAAAAAGACAACAAGAACTGTTAAATCAGAAGGAAAGGGGTGCAGAAACTGTGAAGCATTTAGTGAAGAACACAAATGTGGTTGTAAGAAACCACATTTTAGGGGAAAAAAATCCATTATAACAAAATGGTGTCTTTCTTAGTGGTTGTTCATTAAAGCCCTAAATTATACTTTCAAATGCAGTAATGACAACACGAAACAAGCCCCCGGTAGCTGCAGGCTACGAAATCTCAATGAAAATCTGCTGAGTGATACCCAGGGACCTGCTCAGGGTTTAGAGAGCGCCAGAGGGCAGCCGTGGAACACAAAAAGCCTCCTTGGAGCTCACAGGAACCAGGAAAACACAGCAAAAAGAGCTGCCTTCCGTAAATTCATCCCCTGACACAACAAAACTGAGGGTATTTTGCAGGAAAAGCATCCACATGAGCCCTGTAAGTAGAGGGAAGATAAGGGGAAAAAAATTCATGAGGGCTCTTCAAAACCAGCTCATCCAAAAGCTGCTTATCCCAGGCAGCCTGAGACACTGCAAATCCTCTGCCATTTATTGACATTTCTCTCCCTCCAGCTGCTTTGAGGGCTCTGTTCCCCTGGGACATCTTTATTCCAGCACTGACAGATTCCTTGGATGAAAGGTTTGTTATTCCCGTGCCAGGAATGGCTTTTGCCACGGCAGCGCCCTGAGCTACAGAGCGAGCGTCAGTCAGAGCCCAGCACTATCTGCACAGGGGGAGCCCCATCCTGCACAGGTCCCACGGGGACTCAAACCACAGGCACAGCCCCCGGAGGAAACTCAGCGGTGTCACGGATAAGGGCAGAAATTAATTAAAGGGGGGAAATAAGGGATGGATTGCATTTTTATATGGGAAAGGAAGAGATTGAGGCACAGGGGAATAAATCCTTCCTTTATCTCTTACAGGCTGCTGCAGAGGAAAGGATGAGAATTAGAGAATCCTGGAATGGTTTGGGCTGGAAGGGACCTCAAAGCTCATCCCATTCCACCCCTGCCATGGGCAGGGGCACCTTCCACTGTCCCGGGCTGCTCCAAGCCCCATCCAGCCTGGCCTTGGACACTTCCAGGGATGGGGCAGCCACAGATTCCCTGGGCACCCTGTGCCAGGGCCTCCCCACCCTCACAGCCAGGAATTCCTTCCCAATATCCCATCTAAGCCTTCTTCAGCTTAAAGCCATTTTCCCTTTTCCTGTCCCCCTATCCATCATCCCAAGTCCCTCTCCAGCTCTCTTGGAGCTCCTTCAGGCACTGGAAAGGCCTCTAAGATCTCCCTGGAGCTTCTCCTCTCCAGGCTGGACACACCCAACACTTTCAGCTTGCCAAAGTTTGTTTTCAGGAATTTGTTTTCCATAATTCCCACAATAACCTGGTGCTAGCAGTGCTGAGGCACCTGCTGCCATCCCACAGCCAGAGGAAAACACTCCAGGCAAGAAAAGGAACTTCTAAGCAACTCAGAGTGGGGGTGAGAACAGCTCTGCTGTGCAATTCCTTCTGCTCATCCTGTAACATCAGCCACTCCCTGGCACCGGAGTTATTGCTCCAAGCAATTTATTGCTCCAAGCTCAGATTGTTTGTCCATACAAGCTCTATAATATCCCTGCAGAAAAAAAAAAGCCCCCCTCAACAACACTGCTGTACTTCCTCAGGATGTGGAGCAAACCCTCCCCTCAAATGGTACCGAGAGAATCCACAGGAGGACGGTCAGAGCCCAAAAAACCACCCAGAGCTACCCTAAATCCAATTAGGAACCCACTCATCACACAAACTCCTCTTCTGCTGCCGCCCCCATCCTGGTTCTGACCTGAGGGCAAGGCTCAGGTGTGGAACAAACCCCAGCTGGGCCCATTTTCCACCTTTCCTCCCCCCACTTTCCCTCCTTGCCATGAGAAATTGTTCATGGATATCAAATTGCTTCAAAGCTGCGGTTCAGAGTCACCCCTTGGCACTGAGGTGGCAGAGCCACAATTCCAGGGGCAGCAGTGTAGAAATTCTGGGAATTATTGTGAGACCCTAAAAATCCAGGTGCTGTATTTTGTGATTTTCCTCATTAATCCCTTTATCCAGAGTGTCCTTGCCCTCAAAGGGAACCCAGGTTCCCTTGGTCATTGTAACAGGTTTTTCAAACCATTACAAACAGTTTATGGACATAAATAGGCTGAACTTTTGCTATCTTCACAATGCAACAGTAAATCAGGAACATCCCTAGAAGACACAGCCTGAAAATCATCCCATTTCCCATGGAAAGCTGATGTGAAACCCTGACCTTCAAAGCAGATACAGCTGAAGTGATTCAAAGTGCAAAAAAAAACCCCAAACCAACACATCAAAAACACCTGCTAAAGTGTAAGCCCAAGCAAAGTTATTTCTCCTTTGAGGTTTACAGAACAAAACTCTGTCTCCTCTCCACTCTCACACCATTTGGAAAGTTATTTAATTCTAAATTGAAAGCATTGATAATGACATTGGATATCCCAGATAAATTCTGCGAGATGAATTGTGCCATGGACTCTCCTGGGGTGGAAAGGACGCCATTAACAGCACCCCTCTAAATTATTTTTAATTAAAGATAAACCAGCAGCTGCAGAGAGGAAGGAGAAAGGGGAAAAATGAAGCACTCACTGAGGAAAATCTTTCCTTAAACCCCCCCAGGTTTGTATTTACTGCTAAAATAAATTCAGTTCGGACAGAAAAGTGTCAGACCAAAAGTGATGAAAGGGCTTTGTATCAAAATTCCATCAGGTTCTTTGTTTCAATAAAACATCTTTTCCTCCTCTCAAATCTCAGTAACAACTTCTGCTTTTCCTACAGCTTTTCACTCTTGTTTCCATTTCAGCCAGAAAATGTTAAAAGTTCATTTAAAACTACTTCAACTGGAGTTTTTGTGACGATTTTGCTGGTTTTGGTATTTTTAACAATGAATATTTTCTTCTATTTCTTCTCCACCTCCATTTTATTCCCAGCTCCACATCCTTAGAGTCCTGCATTAAAAACTCAAGACAGGATCCAGATTTTAACAGCACATTTGCAATGTTTTATATGGATAAATTCCTTCAGTTCATTGCTTTCCAGTAGCTGATACCTTCCAGCCTGGGGCAAATAAGGGCTTACAGAAATTTTACTATCTCAAGTGGAACTGAAGCTGATTGTTACAAATAGTCCCATAATGAGGTTAAAAAGGCAATAAATCTTCACAAAGTCAAGTTCCTTCCTGCTCTGAAGGCACATTTTCAGCAAGGTAAAGTCTATTTAGGCAGAGCTTGGAGCTGAAAACTAAACTTAAAATAGCAACTCAGCCCAAGAAGCAAAAAAATCATTGTCAGAGAAATTATTTACCCTGGAAATACAATTGTCTGAATTCGGAATGAACTCCAGGGAGCAAGAAACAGATGCCAGGGAAGAAGGGGGAGCCACAACACCCTGTTATTGGAGGTTTCATGCTTGAAAGGAAGAAAAAAAAAAAAGGCAGGATAGGCCCTGGATTGAAGGAGAAGGGGCCCTGCTTTGACTTTTGTGCCGGATGTGCCAGGTCAGAGCCAAAAAGGATTTCAGCAGCTCATAGAAAGGGAAATTGAGGACCTGAAATCTTAAGATATTTTCCTTTTCCCTGGGAACACGTGGGAAGCACCAACACCTTGTCAAGCCCTGCATCCACTCCAAATCCTAACATTTCCCCCTCTAACACTGGTCTCAAAGCCTACAAATCCACTATTTGCTCCAACAGCTGTCTTTGGGAGGAAGCAGCTCTCCAGGCACCCTCAGGAATTTGGGTACAGCCTTGGGCTGAGCAGGAGGCTGCCAGTGAGCACGAGAGTGGCTGATCCCTAAAGACCTGGGATCCCAGGATAACCCCATCACAGGGAGTGTCCTCGGGCCTCAGCTGAAACCCTCCTTGAGGGGCAGATCATCCCAGGAACAATCCCAGCCAGGACAAGCACAGTGCAGGGTCCATCCAGGTGTTCCAGGCAGGAATAAAAGGAAACAGAGTCAGGACTAGAGACAAGGCCACAACCAGACCCCAGAACTTCCCCCCAAGAGCCAGGGTCAAACCCCAGCCTGGAAACAAATTCAAATATGCATCCAAGGCCTCATCCCAGAGGGAAATTACCTGCATGGGGACGGTCTGTGCTGGAGGCACGGTCAGAGCCCAGCACACCCAAGGCAAGGAAGGGGAGGAGGGCTCCAGGCTGAGCTTAAATGGAGTCGTGGGCAGGCCCAGGTGAGGCTGCTCAGGGCCATTAGGGGGCATTGAGGTGGCCAATGTTTATGTGGAACAGCTGCTGACCATCCCTGCTGCGAGACTGGGGTCTAGGCAGCTCTGCACCTTCCAGACTTTTCCACGAGAAGACACCGAGTCGCTCCCATACAAACTTCCTTCCTTCCAGCAGCCCCTGAAAAATCTTCCTTTTCCTGCAAACCAATGTCCTGTCTGCACAGTCGAGGCCTCTTTCCCCTGACAGCTGATTCCAGGCTGGGAATGTGCTCCTGTGGATCCAGGACCAGTCCTTGCCCTCCAGCAGATCCCTGCTGGGCTCTTCCAAGCCCAGGGCAGGATGTGTCTGGGGTGGGCCCAGGGACTGAAGTTTGGGGTTGGAAGCACAGAAATAGGGAGAGCTCTCCGGATACATCCCTGCTTCCCTCTCTAGGTGGAACAGGGAACACACTGAGGACCTGCTGCTGTTCCAGAGGGAGGGTTTTGGGACTGCTGTGGTCTTTAGGAAGGTTCAAAGACCCTAAAATCTATGAGGATGTTAGTGACATGAGGGGCTGGGGACAAAGGGACCAAGACCAACAGGAGGAATTAGAAGAAGAATTAAGAAATATCTTAGCCCTTGCTGTTTCTTTGTCCTCTCTCTGAAACAGAGCTCACCCCACTGCCTCACCCAGTGGGCTGAGCCCGAGAAAGGCCACAAGGCGCTCAAACAGTTAATCAGGGTCACTATCTAATACACGAACACTTCTGTCACAGCTCAGTAGCCTGCAGACCTGGGGAGCTACTGACGGTTTAGCCACAGCTGCACGAAACCAGAAGAGGCTCTGAGCCTGCATGCAAAGCCACAGAAATATCCCCACACCTCCTGCTCTGTGTGCTCCTGCAGCCCCGGCTCGGTGCTGAACACTCAGGGGGAAAAGATTCTGCAGCAGCTGCAGCACAGGGATACGTGGGATTTGTGTCCCGTGGGATTATCCAACACGCCAGGGTTGGTTTGGGTTCTGGTCAGGGCTGTCACGCTCCAGTCAAACACATCAGGATGAGCAGTGAGGAGGAACAGCCAATTATATATAAAGGAAGAGAGTTCCCAATTTGCCACTCCAAAGGGAGTATTTCCTGAAGGAAAGGGAAACCCCAAGGAATTCAGGCAGTCTCCTGTGCCAGTCTCATCAGCCTTTTGCCCAAATTTACTCTTTCGTTTAGAAAAAAGCATTTTCCCCTTCAAGCCGTCTTTGGTGACTTCCATGGGGAAATCCTTTGGTGTCTTCCCTGGTCACCAGCTTCCCATCAGTAAGGACATTCCCAGACACTCACACTGAAGCTGGACAAAGGACTTGGGATTCTCAGGAGTGGTTTTGGTAAGAGATAAAACAACTTGACAGCAAATAATGGGCATTTCCTGCCTGCAGGTTCCACCTGACTTCACCTGCACCTGACCCTGTGTCTGTCACTGCTCAGGGCCCGTGGTGACACTGGGTCCCTCCCTCCACCTGCCAGCCCAGGACTGCTCAGGACATGATTATCCCTTTCCTACACCTCTCTGGCGGCAGCATCCTCCAGCACTTCTTGCTTTCTGGGCTGTCTAAGCATCCCCAGCTGGTGAAGCTGCTCAGCATCTCGTGCTCCCTCTGGAATGTCCCTCCTGCTCCGGGAGCTGCTCTCCCTGGGGAAGGCACAGCTCCTCTTCCTCCGGAGCATCTGTGAGGCCACTGACAAAAGGCAGGATATTGTTTTCCTGAAGTCTGATGGCTTTGGCTCTGCAGAAATCTAATTAATGCATTTTAATGAGGCTAATTCAAAATCCCTGATGCAGCGACTGCCCAGTGCTTCTTCCAGACTTCAGTTCTCCTTCCAGCTAGGAAGAAAGAAAAAGGAATTAGCAGAGCTCATCTTTGCATCTTGACACCATCACAGTTTCACTGATGTCTCAACCACAAACCAGCAGTGTCCTTTTGTTTTTCCTCCACCTGTACAAGAATTCTCAGAATAAAATGACTGCACCATTAATTTATGAGCTGCAGCTCTTGGTCATGTGGTGGCTACAAAGGTTTTTTAGCCAGACACAGAAATGATGAGACATCCTGGGAAAAGCAGACAAGGGGCTGATACCGAGGTGGAAGAGGAACCTGAGAGTTACTGACAAATCTGGGAAACACCTGGGTTCTGCTTACGAAGAGAAAACAGGAAAAATACCAAACCCAAAGCATTTCATGTAAACTCAGCAAGCAAAAAACCCAAACCAGACCCAAACAAAAAAACCCAAACCCCAATAACTCAGCCTGAAATGAGAAAGTGAGAAGTGCAGTGCCAATTCAGAGATGATTATAATTTCCCAGTCAGAGCCCAGTGAAAACTGGGATTAGCTATGGCCTGATTTATAGGGGAATCACAGGACTGTCGTGGATCCTTCCACTGATTTCAGGGGGGGGAAGGGAAAGAAGGAACTTTGTTTTTAGTCTAAATTAGACTCTTTAAGAAGCCAATTCTGAACTGTTTTTCTCTCACTTCTCATTGGGATGTTCTAAGTGTGGAGCCTCCCCTATGCTCCATATTCTCAACAGAACTTAAAGGTGGAGGAGTTATCCCAATCCCAAAAGCCTCTTCTCAGTCTCCCTAATGAGTTCTCAAAGGTTCTCATTTAAAAGCATCAGGATTTGAGAGTTCCAAGCCAATTAAAACCCTTTGGAAGTCAGTGGGATATTTGTTTTCTGCAGGGAGGGAGGACTGCTGGGATCTGGTGCCTTAAGGAGGTATCTCAGCTAAACTGTAAATTGTTTGTGGGATGTGTCTGCAGGAAATGTCCCTAAAAAATGGGATTTTGCCAGTTAAAGTTTGGATTTAGCCCCAGTGAAGCTGTTTTACCGGTTCAAGGGGAGTGGAACTGGAAGCTGAGGTTTCCCTCTCTGAGTACAACTGGAATAAGGGGGGAAATCAATTCAGACTGACTCAAAGGCAGCAAATATTCCTTCTCCCAGCTTCTGAATCTGGGAATATATGGTTGGAAACATCCATTTAGAGTAAATCCCTTATAGCAACGGATACCTCCCATTCAGAAACACTATCCAAGGAGTTGGTAGTTTGATACAATCCACATTTTGGATAGGAAATTAAATTAAAAACTGAGACAATAGGGAAAAAACATTGGAGAAACTGTTGATTCGATTCCAGAACCAGAAGGATTCTTTCTGCGGGACTGGAATGCTGCAAACATAACTTAAAAATTATTGTGCTTCTTTTCCTCCCCAGGTGTCAGAGAAAAACTGCGGAGTGAAAGACAGATTTGAAAGAGAAAAGAGAAACAAGGGGTGAACCTAAACACAGAGCTACTGGAAAAACCATCAAAACAAGAAGCAAAGTCCAGCAGGGCCAATGAATTTTGGCTGCCAAGGAAACCTCGACTCCTCTATCCAAAGGAACTCTTGTAAGAGTAAAGACTTACTCATCCCTTCCCTCACCCAGCTGGATTTAACGCCCTTGTGGGATGTGAGTGAATGACAGCGCTCTCCAAGATGGGAAGCAGGCTCCAGGAGCTGCTGGCTCCTGCTCTGCTCCTCCCACCAGCTCCAGGAGACAAATCCAACTTGTGGGATGCTACAGCTCCTTCCCAGCTCTCCTTCCCTGTTGCTGAGAACTTGCTGCACTGAAGGCCTTCAGCTGTAGTTCTGGAAAGCAAAAAGTTGGAGTTTGTGGCTGGTGGGGTTCAGCTTCGGCAGAATCCAGGCACATCCAGGCACCCGGAGCAGGACTAAGAGCTGACAAAAGATCTTTATAAGCCCAAAACGCCCAAGCAGATGATGCTGAGCTAATGTTTCTCAGGAAGAGCTGAGATCGAGCTGTTCTATCAACAACTGCACTCATCACTGCACCTCTGCTGTTGGGCAGGGAAATCAAACCAGCTCCCAGGATTTTGTTGTGCTCGTTTAGAATCCTGGGAAGCAGTGATAGAGCAAAACCTGCTCATGGCTTTTCATTACTCCAATCAGCCAGTGAAATCTGGGCTGTGGAGGATGTGATTTATCAGTGCTGCCAGTATTTCTCATCTTATTGAAATTACAAAATGTCTCACGAGGCTGTTTCCTCCCAGGAATCATTTTCCTTGGAGTCCTTCCCCAGCCAGGAGCACCCAGAGCAGACCTGAGACACAACTGCTGCTGTTGATCTCTTGCTGTCAGCTGTTGATGGGATTGAATTAATTTTTTGCTCTAACCAGATTTATATCTTAGGCCCAGGTCTAAGCCTGTGTTCATGTCTGTAACACACCCTACACGTGTCCTACGTGGCACCTGACTGGTTCCAAATCCAGGCTGAACAGGAATTTGAGCAACCTAGTCTAGGTGGACAGCTGAAAGGTGTCCCTGCCCATGGCAGGGAGTTGGAATGAGATGAGATTTAAGGTCCCCTCCAGCCCAAACAGTCCTGTGATTCCATGAATAACCTGACAAGAATGAGGTCCACCCTGGCCTTGGACACTTCCAGGGATCCAGGGGCAGCCACAGCTTCTCTGGGCACCCTGTGCCAGGGCCTCCCCACCCTCACAGGGAAGGATTTCCTCCCAATATCCCATCTAAAACTCTCCTGATTTTTAAATGCAATCAAGTTCTCTCTTTGCTGGAGTCTTTGCTGCTGTTCCCAGATGAAGTGAAAGGGGAAGCAGAGCCTCGTGAAGAAAATGTGATGAAGAACACAACTGTGGTTGATTGCTGGGAGGGGGATTTCCGGTCTTGGGAATTCCACGTGGACTTCATTTTGTTTGTGTTCCACTTCTCAGGAGAATTCTCACCCTTCTCTTTGCAGCCTTCATGAGGAGGCTGCACCAGTGTCACAGACAGTATTTGGGACGTTGGCTTTCGGATCATGGAATCCCAGGATGGTTTGGGATGTGTCCAAGGTCACGTGACTCTCACACTTGTCCTGCCACTACAGAAGGGTGAGTCACCTCTGGGTGAGAGGTGACAGAATTCCAGGAGATAGTTCCAGGCTGAGTTGGTTCCCTGAGTCTGATGTTCCAACACCAGGAGATCCTTTTGCTGGAAGCTCTAAATTAACAAATTATAGCCTTTACATTTAGTTGGATCTCACCAGATTGTGCTGGTGATTCTCCTCTGGGAAAACTGAGGAATGGCTTAGGTATGAAGCTCCAGAAGGAACACAAACAATGCACTCAATTCCCTGTGCACATAAGGAAAAGGAATTTCATGTGCCAGCCTGTGGCAGCTGCTCCAGGGTAACTCACCACTACAAAGACCCCCTTGGGAAGAGAACTTTTGCAAAGAAATTAAACTGGGCAAAGAAATTAAAACCACCACAGGCAAAACTAAGAGTTCATTTTCCTCCCCAGGTGTCCCTCAAAATGTTCATTCATCCCCTCCAAAAAGGCTGCTGGAATCTGTCTGTCAAGGGATTCTGAGCTGCAAGGCATGAAGGAGAAGTTTCAGCAAAGAAAACCAATGAATATTTTTAGCATCAGCTGCATGGAAAATACTTCTGAGAGGCTCTGCTTGGTTAGAGGGGAAGATACGTTTTCTCCTTTTTAGTTCCTGTTAAAAAACAGTATTTAGGAAGTAAATAACTGACAAAGAGCAATGGGTCCAACAGGCAAATCTTTGCGGCCAGTGTTGGCAAACCCCAAATCTCCCACTGGAAAAGCTCCTTGGACTCTCATCCAGCTCCAGGGATTCAAGGTGCTCAGCCGCTCTGAAGAAAAGCCGTGGTGAGATTCCAAGGGTTTGGGCACCCACACTTGAGAGCATTCCAAGATCTCCTTTCTTTTTCTGCTGTCAGGGAAGAATATTTTTGTTCCTGTAGAAACCCTTGGCGTGAACGTTTGCAGCTCGTTATTTATCCCCAGTTCCAAGAGCGCACGGAAGGGAACGGCTGTCGTGGGATGCAGGGATGGGCTGAGACAGAGCTACCAGGCAGCTCTGGTAGGAAAAGCTGCTGTTTTGAATTAAAAATCGATTTCTTTGGAACAGAATCAGCCTCTCTGCTGGACAGGAGGAACTTGTGTGTCTGTACTGGGGGCAGAGGAAATCGTTAACAACGTGAGTTAACGACGTGGTGCAGTTGTAGCTCTGTAACAGAGAGAGAGGCACTAACGAGTAATGATATTTCAGTGGCCAGAAAATGCAGGTAATTAGAAGTTATTTCTCACAGAACACCCCATTCTGACTTCTTCCATGTGCCTCCTGCTCCTTTTTGTTCCAAGGGAAAAAATTATTATCAACTTGAGGCCCAAAACCAGAAATAAAAGGGCAGAATTTTAAAATGTTTGTCATTCTCTGTTCCTCTTTCTGTTATCTGATTTAGTGGAATAAACAACACTGTTATGTAATTTAACCTCCATACATACATTTCACTTTCCTTTAAATAATCCTTTAAATTCTCCATAGGAAGAATCACAGAATTAGGATACAATAATTTATTTTCTCCTTGTCAGACTACAACTTTTGACCAAACTTACATAAATTTTTTAGTGTGATCTTTTGTTGAATATCTGGTTTTCCACACGCCAAAGGCTTGAATTGACAGCAAAAGACATTTGACACAAAATCTAAATCTTTATGTTATTTACTGGCTGCTCAATCCAATATTGTTATTATTATTTATTGGATGCCCCATCCTTGGAAGTGTCCAAGGCCAGGTTGGACAGGGATTGGAGCACCCTGGGATAGTGGAAGGTGTCCCTGCCCAGGGCAGGGAGGTGGCACTGGATGGACTTTGAAGTCACTTTCCATCCAAATATCCTGGGATTCTGTGATTTTAGACAAATGTTAATAATTATGTACTATTATTAATATTACTATATTAATAATACTATACAATGTACTACATTGTTCTTTTATATATACGAAATAATACATTTTCATAACTTACATAACTATCTCAGTAATAATTTAGAAATGCAGCTGCTTTTCCTCTGGTTCCCACTGAAGGGATGTAATTTGTTTATGGGAGGTTTTTTCCTTATTTGATTTCTCCCCTTGTAGATGTGGAAAACCTCTAAAAACCCAGTCACAAATATTCTATGGACTAAACCACAAAACAGCCACAGAGCAGCAACTTAATTTTGGATTTAGGGAAAGAACTTTGAAAGGAAACAGAAGCATGGAAAAGGCATGGAAACTTCTTTCTCTGTGGGATGATCACACATCAAACCCAGCTCCTCAACAGCCAACATGCAAAGGTGGAGCTACTTTTTTTGAGTTAAAACCATGGCATTGTTCAATTATCTGTTACATGATGATGGCACTGAAGTCCGGGTGGCCTTGCAGGAGCCAAGCTCTCCTTTAATGCAGGTAATTACAGTAATGAATATTTCTGGGAAGCCATAACCAAGAGGAGGAAGGGTCTTTCGCTGCACAGATCGAAGCTTTACCCTCATAATGAGGGCAAGGAGCTCTGTTGGGAAATTCCATTGTACCCAGCATAACTGTCTGCAAGATCTCCAGGCAGTTGTGGTTCATCAGCGGAAAAAGCCACTTCCTGAGCCCTTGTCTGCAGGATGAGTGATAAACCACCCCAGTAAACAGGGCTCAGATCCTCGGCCTGCTCCAGTCCCTCTCCAGCTCCGAGGGCACACGGTGCTGCTCAGGTCACCCAGAGCTTTGGGACTGTTTGCAATTCCCAGCTGAGCCTTCCAGCCAGCAAAAGTCCTTCCATTTCAGGTGGGAAAATGTTCTCCCCACTTTGCAACTGCACCTCTTTAAGGAAGAAGAAATTCAGCAGGCTATTCTGCAGGTGCAATGAATTGTACTTTGAAATTTCCTGTGTGGCCCTAAAACTCTCATGTAACAATCTGCCCCAAACTGGAGCAATTTATGGCCATGGGGAAGGGCAGGAACAGCAGCTGCATCTTTTCCCTTTCCTTTTTTTCACAAGGATTGTGGCTTTTGCTCAGATTGGTCACGGCTGTCCGAGATGGAAGGTCATGCAGAGAAGAGCATTTGCACAAGAGCTGATAATGAGAGTGGGGAGGCCCTGGCACAGGGTGCCCAGAGAAGCTGTGGCTGCCCCTGGATCTCTGGAAGTGTCCAAGGCCAGGTTGGAACAGGGCTTGGAGCAACCTGGGATAGTGGAAGGTGTCCCTGGCAGGGGGTGGAGCAAGATAAGCTTTAAACTCCTTTGCATTCCAAACCTTTCCATGATTCTGTG
>VYZQ01037859.1:0-13978 GCA_013400655.1 Mystacornis crossleyi
GGTCCAGCCAGGGCCTCTAACAAATTCGGTCGGCAATCCCCTCACAGAGTCCTCTCTTGCTTCTCGCGATCGTCGCCTACATATCGGTGTGCTCAGCACAGGAGTGAGTCCGAGGGAACGTGGAGAAGAATTCCACAGGATCGGCAAAGTCTGCCCGCAGACTGAACCATACCCGTCCCAGTGTCGGCGAGCGACAGGGAGCCGGGTCACCGGAGGGATACCTCCGGGTGGACACTCACCACGACAACACACTTATTAGTAGATGGGGAGATTTATCTCTGTATACTGATTTTCTCTATCCCGAAAAGCATTTTGATGCCCAAAATGTGCAATGATTTTGGAAGCTGCTCTCTCCCCTGTGTTCACATCTACACGTGGATGATGTGATGATGTGTCTTAGTAGTGCAGTTTTTCTTAATCGTGGTACAGGCAAAGAGTATGGGTGAATATGTGAGTGAGATGAGCCTGGGGGAGCTTCCTGGGACAAATGCCCTGCTCAGGGGAACATCTCCAGCCAGAAGATGCAGCACCAACCTGGGGTGAAACTGCAGCTGCCAGAACCTCTCCATCCATGGACACCATGGATGCTGTTTTTCTCCTTGTGACCAGCAGTGCCATTTTGATAATGCTTCCAGTCCCCACAGCTTACACAAAACCCTAGATTCCTTGGGCATCGGTCCCCTGTGCTGGACCCATGTCCCCTGTGCCTGTTCAGCTCCCAGCAGTGCAAAACAGGAAGTTTGCATAATCCCAATAGCAATAAGAGCTTGTGTTAATAAATAAATTATAGTACAAGGGCCTTATCCGGAGCAGGGAAAACCCCAAACCTGTGGTTAAATCACATTAGTTCCACTATTTAAAATTATATTTAAAATTATTATTCCATCTGCATGATGGAAGTTGCTGGCTTTGCTAGTAATTCCCTTGAAGAAAAGCCTTTACATGTGCGCTTGGGTGCTGCAGGGTCTGAAGGGAGATGCTGCTGCCTCTGGCTTGTGGAATGGGATGGGCCTTGTGCTTTAACACTGTTAAACATAGATAATGACTCTGTGTTCGTTAGCATCCATGGCTATACAGTTTGTTCCACCTTCTCTCCAGGGTCTTGCTCTCCATGCTATCTGATGGGTTTTCTTTCAGGATAGCTCCAGTTCAGCACAGCTGCCTGCAATGCTGAACACATCTGGGCAGCAGGAAAAAGTTCCCTGAATTTGTCTCCACTCTTGTTCAAAGGAGGAGTTCACATCCCACAAGTGCTCTCTGGGAGGTTCAGTGCTCTGCAATACCTTGAGAGTGGCTTTGTTGCTGTAATTGCTCCAGTAGAGCAATTACATGCTGCCTCCCTGCCTGTGTTTCAGTCACTTACTACTACTTAGGGGCTGCAGGGAGCATTAAAATGGATAAAAATGTGTATTTGGCAAGGGAAAGGCTCTGGTTTGTATGTGCAGTGTGTTGTACAAACACTGTAGTGCAGCCTCAGAAAGGGCTGATGGGTGACCAAAGTGTCTGCAGTGCTGCTGGTCTTCCTTGGGACTGCTCTAAGACCTGAAGGGATCAGTTTGGAGGGTAGATTTCCTTGGACAAAATTAGCAGAGTGTGCTGAGAAGTTCTGGGCATTTTGCTTTCTATCCTGGGAAATGTTTCCAGAGGAGTGGATGCTCAATGAAATCTGTTGCTCAATGCTGACTTCACAGCTGATCCAAAATAGCAGGAATCTTTCCATAGGTATTTATAAAAAGGTTTTCATGCTTAAAAAATCCTGTGGAAATATCTCTATTAATTTCTGTTTATGTCCTGTCTTGTAATTTTTTTTCTTTTTGGCCTTCTTTGAAAACTGGTATTTTCAGCCTAAAAATTCAGTGGGAGTGAAAAATGCCACCTGTTTTTCTCCTTTTTTCTCTGTGAAAACTGCAGTTTCTGATGAGCAGGTGTTCTCTACCAGATGAGAGAGGCTGGGTGGCTCTGCCTGCCCTTGGAATAGCCCAGAAGTCTCTGTGCCCCAGATTGCTGCAGTTTGGGATCCTGCTCAAGTCCTTCAGCTCACCTTGAAGTTGAAGAGGGATTGGGATGGTTTTGGAGGCAAAACCATCACCTCCCCTCATCCAGGCACTAATCCTGCTCTGGGGAAGTCCTGCAGTGGTAGTGAGCAGGGTGTCCACATCCCCCATGCTGCATCTGGGTGTCAGGGAGCTCCTGTCTGAGCTTTGGTTCCCCAGCCCAGGGCTCATAGGGGTACAGAGGTGCTGCTGCTTTAGGAATGAGCTGCAGTTTGTCTCAGTGGACACTGCGAGGTGAATGGAGTGTGGGAGCAGAATGACTCCAGCATAAATGGGAGAGTATTACAATTAATGAGGTTTGTTCCTGTAATAGGTAGCTCATTAGGGTGAGTGCTAAACTTGTCTCACCATAGTGCTCTGGTCCAGAAGCTGCCCTGGCCACGGCCTTCCTGGCACTGGGGCAGGACCTGTCGTGCTGTGCCCTGTCCCAACTGAGCTGAGAAAATCCTGCACACTTCCAAGGGTTTGGTGACGACAGGCAGGTCACTGCAGGGCCTCCTGGCTTGGGGCAGGAGTTCTGTCAACCCAGTGTAGACTAAACCCTTTGTACCAGTGGAGCCTTTTGCACTCTGTGAGAGAGAGCCCTTGAAGACATAGGCTTCAGCATCTGGCATTATAAACCCCCTTTTTCCTCCACTGCCTGATTATTTAGAGGTGAAGTGTTTCTGGGAGGCAAATGAGAGCATCTCACACTCCTTGTCCTGCACAGAGAAGCTCAAAAGTCACCTGGGCCCCAGGCTCAGCCCCAACAGCAGCAATACACTGACCTGTGCAGGGCTAGTTAGCCTGGCGTCAGCCTGGGCAGTGATTGAATGCTAAGTCACGTGCACTGAAGACACTTCAGCAGCAATTCTGATGGCTCTTCAAGAGTGATGGTTCTGGTAGAGTGGCTTTTGATTTGTTCCTGGCCCATACATTCTTCCTCTCCATTGTGGTGGTATAAATTGCTTCATTATAAACTATTTCACTGCAGCAGACTTAAAAAGTTTTGGAATTAGAATCAAATTGTACTGTTGATCCCTCCCCCCCTTCCCTTGACCTTGAGTCTTCAGGAGCTGAAGTACATTTTTTGTTCTTCCTTTACATGGGCCTGGGTCAGTGATCACTTGCTTGATGTGGAGCAGAGCTGAGCCAAGCTGTGCCTCTTTGCAAGGTATTCTGTTTATCTTTACCAGTCCCTCTGATGTCACCATCTTTTCTCTGACTCTCAGTCTGACTGTTTCAAGGTTTTAGAAAAAGAAAAGCCTGGTAATACAGTGTTGCGGTGGTGGTCTGGTGGTGGTAAGCTGTAACCTTCCAAAAGTCTCTCCAGTTAGGAGGCACTGGGCAGGCTAGTACACACACACATGCACACATGAACCGAATAGCTTCTTCAATAAGTTGATGGCAAAGAGTGCACGGGAAAAGTTTATTCCAGACATGCACTTAAGAGTAGATCCAGAGAAAGGAGGGGAGAACAGAGAGACAGACAGAGACAGACAGAGACAGAGACAGAGACAGAGACAGAGGCAGAGGCAGAGGCAGAAGCAGATGCAGAGGTAGAGACAGAGACAGACACAGAGACAGAATGAGTATGGGAGCCAATGGGGAAACTCTGAGGGAGTGGCGAGGGAGCAAGGGCCAGTGGGGGGAACAGGAAAATAGGAGAACCTTCTAGATAAGGTAGAAAGGGACGGGGAGGCCAACAAGCCAACCGGGGAAGCAGAACTGGGGTACATTAGCATAATGAAACAAAGCATCCTGGGAGAGGCCTCTTCTGTCACCATAACCTGGATTGCCTCCTAGGGGTCTCCCCTCCAGGGGACCCTTGTGGTCCCATGTTCAGCAGGCCCACCAGCCTCCACAATACAGTGCAGTTTTACCCAGGTTTGATGTTATGTCTCCCTCTCTGCACAGCTACTGCCTTGAACACGAGGCTGGCATGTTCTTTAAACACCATAGCTGCTTCATGGACCAGGATTGTTAATGACAACCATGAACTCGATTGTCAGCACTGATAATGCCCTTGGTCTGAGAAATCTCATTTCAGCACAGCCTGCTGGTGATTCCAACGGAGCTGGTTCCTGCTCTTAATTCCCAGCCACTCCATTTTCAAGCAGTAACTCACTTAAGGAGATTTTGCTGACTGCCATGCTCTGGATAGGTGAGGACAAGTGTGTCTCCCCAGTCCAACAAGGAAGTTTTCTTATAAGGAATCATGTACTACTGGTCAGGCATGATTTCCCATGAATGAAAACACATAGCATTTTATTTTGTTTTCCACTTGTTTTTATCCTGTTGATTTAAAGCTGGTCATTATATTCTGAAATGCTGTTCCCCTAATCAGACTTATCACAAATGTCCAGCCTCCCCAGTACTGACAATTAGCAAGTGTTCTTCAGATGAAAGTGATTGTCCAGTATGGGAACATCGATAAAGCAATAGGGTGATTAATGAAAGACTGAAAATGTATGGATAAATCTGAAGCTGGCTGATCTGGCTCTTCACAAAGCAAGCAAGCAAATAATAAGGTTAGTCAGAGGACAGGTTCATCATCGTCATGAAACCAAATTGGTTTTTATAGGATTGTAAGGAATAGGAATGTAAGGAATTATAGGAATGTAATTGAAAAGATTCTTGTGGGATGATCCGGCTGGAGGCCAATGAGATGTGACTGAAGGTGTTTGGGAGACTGCAGGTTCTTCATGGTAGCCTGCAGTAATTACTTGGAACAAGAAAGGTAGTCAATACCCACATACATCTGTTTTTCATGCTGCCTGTAAGTCATCTAATCTCGTATGTGCTTCTCTTCAAGGGTATTTTTTGGTTCTCTGCACTATGGCAGAAGAACAACAGAAAAAGATAAGCCTTAATAGAAGTTTGCATTGATTCCTGCACCAGAGAACTGCTGAGGTGATGGCAGGCTGTGCTGTGCAAGCACTGCTGTCCATGAAGAGTGGTTTGGGCTGTTTGGGGGAGGTGGTGTTGGTCAGCAAGAGGAAAAGGATTACAAGGAAACCTGGATTAAACTTCTCCCCAGATAAAGCTAATGACTGTATCGAAGCATTGTGGAATTTCACAGTCAGTCTTGCAATTTTGCCTTGTTACTGGCTACTTTATGTGATGCTGTACCAGGTATCTTTGGCCTCTGGAGAGCTGGGCATGTTCCTTTAGAGCCTGTTACTTCTCTTCAACTCCCTGTTTCAAGCATGTTTCTGGATCTAGCCAAATACTTCTGATCAATTAATATATTTCAGTCTATAAGATTTCCTAGATAACTTCCTGGCACAAATGAGAAATCTGAAGATACACAGACCACATGGGTTGTCTGATCCCAAACTTTCTCATTCCAGAAAGCAGGGATGTGATTTCAGGTATCAGCTATTCTTCCTGTTGTCTCCGTCTCAATTTGTTTCTTGCCAAGTGCGGGAAAGTGGGTTGCTATTGTCTTAGGCTGCTGTTTGGAAGTATCAGTTCTATACCTAATTATGTATGAAATCAGACTGGTTTTTTAGACACTTTGAAGTTTTTACAAGCATGACATAGACAAAGAATAGCACAGAAATAGACCAATATTTCCCCTTACTTTGTAGTTACTAAATGCACATCTAATTACAAAGTGATTAGACAGAGTCACCACAATATGTCTCTTCTGAACAGTTTTCAAGCAGTATAAATACCCTTAAATATAAAGCATTTCACAAATAGGAGAGCAGGAGCTGTGAATTTGGGCTCTTTGTGCAGTCTGAATTTTATACTGAACTTCAAGTTGCCTTTCAGTGAGTGTCAGCATTACATAAAACATCAAAGCCTTTCTGTGTGCTGCATGGAAAAAAAGATCTACCTGCTTAAAAAAGCAGAATCAATGATGGAAGACATTGCTTAGTTGTCTGTTTCTACAACTTTTCCTAGTCTTTTAAAATAATAATGTATTTATAAGTTGTAGGATTAATGCCTGAGCTGCTTTAAAATGAGGACCTGGGGATGCTCCAAGGTTAACAATCACTTTTTTTTTTTTTATTTTCATCATGTTCTATTTCAATTAATAAAAGCTATTGCACCCAGTGATAACAGTTACCCAGAACAACAGGTAATTTAATAGGTTTAATGGAGCTTTGATTTCAAAATACTTGCTTTGAATGACAATATGCAAAGTTAAATAAATGATGGATGAGTTGGATTAAATGGAATAGAACTCTAATCTGCCTTACATAATATAGGAGACATTAATATAATTCTGAAATACCTGTAGTTAAAGGCTATGGATGTCACAGTCAAGGAGAACATGACGTGACCAGCAAAACTCAATTTGTGGTCTGGGCACAGTTTTGCGCAAGCAGGAGCCCCTGAGCAAGCTGGATTTGGAAGCTGAATGCCTGAACACATCCTTAGGAAAGCACACACCTGTTCTAACTCAATGGTAGTGGCAGCTCATGGATGTGTGGCTTAATTTTGGGTTAAAATCCAGGTCTTGTTGGGTTCCTCTAGACTTCTGATCTGCTTTCCAGTCTACTGGGCCCTCAGTGTTACAGCAGTTGTGTCCTTCATAATGGCCACTTTCAGAAGATGGATGAGATTTCTGCAGAAATCCTTAAATTACCTTTTTAAAGCCCTTCTGGTGTGAAGAGAGCTGTTGGGACAAGGTGCTCTTACCCCGCCTCTTAAGCAAAGGCTCTCAGCATAATTTTGGAAACAATGCAAGGTTGGTGAACCTGGCAGTGCTTTAAAACTATTTTAAAGAGATCCATGAAGGTCATTCAGGGATTTATAAATCTAAGAAATGTTAGGTAAGACTTCTTGATTGTGTACAGCCCAGGCAAGGGAAGAAGCTGATCACTGCTCTCCCCCAGCAAAGCTGTCTGCAGCACTGGCTGAAATGATGGACTTGTCCTGTGTTACTCTCATCTAAGGGAGGTATTTTCCTTTTATCTCTGCTAGGAGATACTATAGAAGAACAGGCAATCTCTTTATATCAAATTTATTCTGTCCAGTGTTGGACAGTGGGCCAGTGGTCAGTAGGTACAACTGAAGCAATTAGCAGAGTAACATGGGGTTAGAAAGGCATTCTTGTTATCTAACAAGCCAGAAGAAAATAGCATCAAAATAATAATATGGTTAATTAAAAAAGTCAAAAGTTTGCCCATATCTGCTTACGCACTATTAAGAAGTACAAAGGGACTGAGACATTGAGTGCAGTTGCTTCCCAGCATTTTTCAACAGGAAATCCCAAGTAGGCATGCAGTTAGGAATGAAGCCACAAGTGCTGGGGAATAGAGGGCTTTAAAAACGGAATGGTATTGCCAAGCAACATGTTCATGTGATCTAAGACCTAGGGAGAGGCCATGGCTTTATGCATTGGAGCTGTATTTGTCCAGGATGTGGAGGAGATGCTTACAGGAAACCTACTGTTTTGTCCTGATCCCACAGACTCTCCAGGCATCTCTCTGCAGGAGCTTCATGAACTTGGTGTGATCAGGGAATATGCTGTATCAATGCCTTCTAGTAGTTTTGTCTATTTTAACATTCTCAGTTTGTATAAGATTGACTTGAATCAGAAAAGAAAGAGATCCTATATCCTATTGACATAGCTTTCCTCCTAGACAGAACAGGGAATGTTCATGCTCATACACAGTTGAGACAGTTTCTTTTAGACTCAGATTCAGTTCAGAGACATATTGCTTCTGCCCTAAGTCATCTGGATCAAGAAAAGGACTCTCTTCAGCCACCAGACTAGGATGATAATCAAGTCTCATCAGACAATATCAGGGTCATGGGTAATAAGACAGGAAATCTCAGGGTAATTTCTCTGAAAGCTGCAGTGAAGTCATAGTCTTGGGCACAAAATGTTAGCTGTATTGTTCCAACCTTATTTATCTGAGAAAAGCACTTATAGGTATTTTGTGAATTGTGCAAAAACATGAACTCATGAATAATAACCTTAGTGGAGCTTGTTTACTTCTTCTTCTTCTTACACATAATTAGTAAAACATATGATCCGAGTTGTTCTCCTTGTTTAGAGCCCTGTTTGGCTGGTTGACACAGCAGAGCTGGTGTTGCCAAGAGCTATAGTGGGTAATGTTTTCTGATGGATACACTGTGGGATGTCTGTGCACAGCAGTAGGGTCTGTAAATTTACAACAAGAAGATCAAGGTCGTCATAAACAGTAATATCTGCTGCAAACCAGTGCTGCATTTCCTCATGCCATGCACAAGTGGGTGTCATCAGCTATGTCTCATGTGAAAGCTTAATGCTGAGTGACTGATTGTATCACAGCCTTGAGATTGTGCCTTCTAATTAGACATGCAGAGTGAATGATTTTAGTTCAATTAGGTGTTGCTGACTGGACAACCAGTGGTGTACTGCATGTCTACACTAAGTGTTATTATTAACCTGTTTCATGTCCTTGGTTACTGACTCTTCAGCACTGGAAATTGGTATTTTGGACTGTTCAGGATTTTGTGGTTTTTTCTTACTTTGGCGTTATTTTACAGCATCCAGCTAAATTAAAACCAGCAATAGGTGTTATTTAACATCTTTTTACACACTTTATAGGAAAACAGCATTGTTTATATATGTGTCATTTTGTTGGAAGTCAGGATTGCTCCATTCATTTTCTTTCTCTCAGGGACTTTTCTCACATCTGTTGCTACGAGACAATAGTGACCGGTACTTAGAAGAGACAAAGTTGCCACAGTTCAGGGGAAGGGTGCGGCTGGCTACTCTGGAAGCTGCGGAGTTTCTCTTAGGGGGGCAGAGATACCACAAGATTTGGGCGGGGGGAAGGGGCTGGGCACAGTTCCTAGCTCTCTCACTGTTGACACGGGAGGGGAGACAGGCTGCGATCTGTGGGGAGAATTCGCCACCACTGCGAGGCACCGTCTCCTGCTGTCTTCTACCATGAGTGAAATTTTGCTTGTGGGAGCGGCCATTGAACTGGGACCTTGTTAACAC
Organism: Mystacornis crossleyi; assembly: GCA_013400655.1. Taxonomy (NCBI): domain Eukaryota; kingdom Metazoa; phylum Chordata; class Aves; order Passeriformes; family Timaliidae; genus Mystacornis; species Mystacornis crossleyi. Next base: position 8,986 of record VYZQ01037859.1, read on the forward strand.
CCGATCTCACTGGAAGGGACCTTCACTATCCACTGGGGTGCCTCAGGACTCCGAGCCCCTCCGAGGGAGCCTCTCTCTGCCCTGTTCGGGAGCCAGGCTGCTGCTGCCCAGTCCCACCACTTCTCTGCTGCTGCTCTGGATTTTTCGCTACACTGTAACTCCACAGCCCCTGCCTGCCGGGACACCCCACGGTTCCAGCTACAGCTGCGAAGCTTCTGAGACATACCATTTATTACTCTGGGATTTTGCTCGCCTCTGGCGTTCCAGGCACAGCTCTGAGGTTCCTGCTACAGCCAAGTTCACCATCCAGAGGGGCACCAGGCCTGGCTCTCCCTGGGGGTTTGTAAAGCAAGCCCCTTTCCCATCCCTTCCGCCGGCTCGCCGCCATTACCCACGTGCAGAGAGGCGGCCGAGCTCGCGCCACAGCGCCCCCTGCAGGCGCGGGGGAACCATCGCACCCGCCCTGCCCGGCCGGGAGCCACCAGCGCCCCCTGCCGGCCGTGAGCGGCACTGCACCGACGGGGAAGGTGCCTGACAGCCGAGAGAGGCTGGCACTGGGGTCTGCTCCTGTTTGGTGTTGCTGCCAGTGGTGTTTGTTTGCCTTGTTATACATGCTTGTAAAGAACTGTTATTCCTTTTCCCATATCTTTGCCTGAAAGCACCTTAATTTCAAAATTATAATAATTTGGAGGGGAGTGGGTCATATTTTCCATTCCAAGGGAGGTTCCCGCCTTCCTTGGCAGACACCTGTCTTTCAAACCAAGACAAGTTGTTATACTAGTTCTGAGGCTGATCGACTGTTTGTTGTCAATTAGGATTCAGTGAACTCTTACCTTTTTTTGCAGCTTTCAAGCCAGTGGTGACTCCGGCAGATGTAATAAGTTTCTGACTAGCTGTTTATGTAGCCTGCTGCAATGGCAGACTTATTTGCAGATAGATCTCAACACGTAGCCCCTCTCTTATTCACCCTGCATCATGTTGCAATGTGTAATTTGCTTGCTAATTACACTGTTTGCTCCCATCTTGGATTTATGAAGCTCTTTTAAAAATCAGTAGGTTCTAATAATGCAGGTGGATGGGCTCTCTCAGAAAAGGGTAGGAGGCAGAAGGACTGTTGGGTATCAGATACTTGCCTGTTGTTGAGAGTGCTGCTGAAAGGTGAAAATGTAGTAGGGAAAGCCTACACAGAGTAGATGAGGAGAGCAGAATAGAAAGGTAGGAGAAGATCAAACTTCACAGCCCCAGGATGACCCCAATCAAGCCCCCATACTCAGTCCCACTAGTTGGACTCTGCCTCTCAGTTAGCCTCTCTCACTGCCTGCAGTTGGTGAGATTCTCTGCTTATGGCAGAGCTGAGCCAGGGAGTAGGAAATGCTGGGTTGTAGCTGCTCCATCTCCAGCTTATCAACTTCATCATTACCTTCAATTGTAACTCACACTTCAGCTGCTTTGCAGGATATACTGTGGCAGCCTTAGTGTGAGAATACCCTGATTCTGAAGGGAAGATAATTGTGCTTCTCCCTAACACATCTTTGTGTTTTCACCCTGCTCCAGGATCTCCCTTCTTTGGCTTTGATGCTTCAAATAATGACTGCTCATTAGCACAGCAGAGCCAGGCCTTAATTTCCCCAAATCAAAAGCTTTTTCTGGCTCTGCAGTTTGTATGATCTGTCCAGAAGGTGCATGCGCTGGAGCTATAGAGAACAGGTCTGCCTCACCTGCAGCGGAGTTCTCCGTGTGTCGGCAGAGAAATTGCTTATCGTGTCTTTGCTAGATATGACGTTTTGCAAGTAGCAACTGAGCTCAGCATGGACTCTTTCTGAAACTGAGAGTCTCATCTGAAACCTTTCACTTTTGGAGCTTGCTCATCCCACTGGGCCTTAGTGATGCTGTCCTGTAGTATCTGCAGCACAGGCTGCTCCCATCCTGCAGCTTTTCTTCAGGTACTGCTTGGAGCAGGTATCCAAACCCCATAGATGGGCTCTCTATCATCCTGCACACTGTGGGGGTTTGGTACCTTACTAGTTCCTAAAAAAAAAAAAAAAATCATTTTCCTTGGTATTTCAGATATAAGGCCAAGATTTTGCTAGTGAGGAGCAGTTCAGTTAGGGATGCTCTGACACTACTGCATTGTTACTGTCCATGGGGTTGGAATTCTGCTGGTTGGATTGTTGGATTCCTTATGCTGCAGTGCAGTGGTACAAACCTTGTCTTGGCTGATCTCCTCTTGTCACATCTCCAGGACCTGCAACACATGGTGCTGCTGCAGGACTGTCCCACTGCAGCCCCTGTGTCTATCCACCACCTCTGCTTCCCCAGGGAACACCATGATCCCTGGGGAATGATGCCCATGGAGCCAGCAGGCTCCTAGAGCAGAACAAGTGATGAGGAATACAGTGTGGGATTTTCATTCAGACATCCCAGGGGAGGATGAGATTTCCCCCAGCATGGGACCATCAATAATATTCCTTTGTGCCACCACCCTGCTCCCTCCTAAAATTGCCTGCATCCAGCCCTGCAGTGTATTTTGGGAGATGCCAGGCTTTGTAGTTGTTTATGGCTTCAAATGTTTTTCCTTTTACTGCATACTTCAGATGCAATAAAAGAGAAATGAAGGTGCCATTAAAGGAAAATGGTCTTCTTAGGCATTATCTGCTCCCTGGGATATTTCCAGAATTGCTCCTGAATGAATGCTCCCCTGCACCATTTTCCTTGTTACTTACAGGATGCTCTCTTTGCTAGCTGGTGCCCCTTTTCTGGGCTGGTTTCCCACCCCTCCAACCTGCAGTGCACTGAGATCCCACCCACAGGTTGCAAAAAGAGGAGATGCTGGAGCCTGTGGCTGGGGGCAGCTGCAGCCAAAGTGTAACTGCTGCTCTCGGTACTTCTGCATCCTTTTTGAGCCAGGCCAGCTGGTCTCAGCCCTTGCTGAAAAGCTTGGCAAAGTGTTGCTCATTCCTGAGCTTTCCGTGTTGCTACTAAAGACTGGATATTCTAGGAAGCAGGCCTGGAGCAAAAACCTTATCCTTATGGTCTATGAATAGAGCCCCTTCTAAATGTGTGAATCATGAACCAGCTCTGCAGCATGTCCTGCATAAGTCTGGGAATCTGAGAGAGAAAAAAAAAGAATCATGTAATTAAAATTGGTCTGACCCATGTGCACATAGAGCATTCCTTGGAGTGCAGGGTTTCTGCATACACTCCCCTTAGTGTTAGGGAAATTCTGGGCTGAGCCTGGTAACTCGTCAGGGGGATGCAAAAGGCACAATCCCACTGTTAGTGCCCTTTCCCTGCTGATCTTCGTGAATCAGCTCCAAAGACATTAAAGAAAAGCAACTGGGGACTTATTAGCAGGCAAAGTGACACATCTTTCCCTTTCCTTGATCCTGGAAACAACTGAGCACTTTGGAGACTTCCAAAACAACTCAAGTGGGATGTAACCATTCTCTGTGGAGGCCAGGGGCAAGGAGCATCAAAGTGGAAAATGGGTACCCTCAGCACCAACAAACAGACCCCCCTCTTTTTCTCTCCGGCACTACTGTAGAAGGCAGTAAGTGATGAGACTGCCATTAATTTTCTAGTTACAGTTCTTGCCTTGTGACTTCTGCCATCTGCTAGGGGTGAAGACACCTTGAAGACATCTTTATTTTAAAGCCTAGTTCATAATGAATAAAATATTAAAGGAGGGCAAGATAACCTTGTCAGACAAATTTGATACTGTTTTCTGATGGTTTTCTTCATAACAAATTTATAACAGGTTTATAGCAAGCTTGATTGATTAAGGCAAAAGGATTGTAGGAGAGTCTCTCCCAATCTTGTGGATCTTTCCTACTTTGAAAATAACATCATGAAGAATTAATAATCATTAGCAGTATAGTTTATATATACCAGCACTGGACTGGTGCAGAATAAGCTGATTTTAATGCAGCTAAATACAAGGCAAGGTACAAGGCAAAATAAATGTAGGCTGTATAGGAAAGATAGTGAATTTGTTGCTTTAACAGAGTGCTTCAGAGGAAAATTTATGGTTTACAGTTGCCAGATGCTTTAGTGTTTGCAATGGCCCTGGGTGTCTAACTTGGGAGTCTGGTGTCTGCTCAGTGAGAGCGAAAAAACTGAACTGCTCTCTGTCATTTCTGCTGCAGAAGTGAGAGGTGGCTGAATGGCTCTCGTCACTAGTCGTGCTCCCACAGCATCATCCTGCAATTCCTCTGGCCCTTACAGATGCAAGAACTTCATCCTTGGCTCTTCCTTAGCCCAAAGGTCACTGCTGCCATGTGCTCGTTTTGTTTTCAATCTAGCAAAGTCTTACAAAGCCTTCTGCTGGCAGCAACAGCTCTCTTTGTGCTGTCAATGGACACTTAATTTATTTTTTACAATTTGCAGCTCTGTGGTCTCGCCTCTCCACATGTCACCCTGTGGCAGACAGTATTTTTAACAGGTGGAATTGGCAGTGCTCTTGCTTAGGCAAGGAAAAATCTGTCTCTGAGCTTGTCATTAGGAGACAGCTTTAATTGTGCTACAGGTGAGCTCACGGGAGAGGAAGGGCTTGCACTGTATGAAAAGCCCTGTGTGAGTCTGGGGGCTGCAAGCACAGGACTGAGCAGCAGCTGTGGGTGCTCACAGCAGACCCTTCCTGATGGGCTGCACTTTACTGGGAAGGGACCACTGGCCAGAATTTGCCTTTCTCTTTATCCATGACTTGAGCCGGCCCTGGAACATTGTGGTGACAGCAAAACCTGACATTTTCTGTCTGATAATGGCAGAGCAGTGGCCCTGGGCTGTAAGGATGTGATTCGCTCTCCAACATCTTCTGTGATCTGTAGGCATATTTTTGTGAGGGAAAAGAAATCCAAACGCACAAAAATTGTGTTCATTTTTGGCAGGTGTCTTTGCTGTTTATAGGAAAAGTAACAAAGGAAGAAGCCTTCCTTCCTTCCTTCCTTCCTTCCTTCCTTCCTTCCTTCCTTCCTTCCTTCCTTCCTTCCTTCCT
>VYZQ01037864.1:23206-36098 GCA_013400655.1 Mystacornis crossleyi
CAAAATTTCATTACAGTTCTGTTTTAAGTTTTTCAATTATCTAAGTCAAAAGGCAAAATTAAGTTGATTCAAATACTTAAAATCAAATTATCTATTAGAAGAAAAATAATAAAATTAGATGTTTCATTAGTGTTTTACTCTGTAACATAAAATATGGCTCTCTGGCTATCATTTTTCACTATCATCAGTTCTACGTCTGCATGTAGAAAGGAGCTTGCTCTGCATTTTTTGAATGCATAAAGAAATGTCCTGATATTTGATACCGGGGATCAGTATCCCAGGTACCATAAACCCTCCTGTACTCACTGATCTCAAGTGGAAGCTGTGCATCTTCAGCAGCCAAAGGAAAAACACTTATCATTACATTTTGAACTATGGACACTATATATTTCATGCTGAAAGGATAATATTGAAAGAGCAGTAGTATCATTGCTGAAAGGCAAAATTCATTAGTTTAGACTAGATGTGATCACATGAGCTTGAGCTGTTTGTGGAGGCACACCCAGAAATCATAATTTGTTTTTTCTTTAAACAGCTAAGACATCATAATCATGACCAGAAGATTACTAATCTTGCACAAACTTGTGAGAGCTAGGAAGGTTTAGCTTTATAGCTGAAAATTAAAACGCAACTTTCTCTATCCATACACCATAATATAGTCTAATTAACCATACATCTCTGCTTTTTCCATGGTATTTTTGTTTCAGTTTGCTTACTCAGTTTGTGAAAAAATTGGCAAAATTATCAAGATTTCAGTGCAATATAGGATGTGATAAAGTCTTTTGTTATCCAGAAAGATGGCATGTACTGTAAATAAAATATTTGCACATGCCCATATGTAAGACATCATATGAAGACACAGTGCTAAAACCTGAAGATTGAAAAAAACTCCCAATCATTTTTACAGAACGCATTTCTAGTTTTAATCAAAATTTCAACATCAACACCATTTTCCAAGGACATATTCTTCAAACAGCACACATACATCCATCTAAATACTCATGCTCACCCAAAGAAGCTTGCTTGTGATTCAAAAAAAAAAAAAGCATTAGATAAGTGGTTTAAGTTTCATGTTCTTTCTTTTCCACATACCTTTTGTTTTACATGCTTTGCAGACTGATGGGTTGTGGGATAATTTCAGGTATTTAGCAGATGTTAAATGGATGTCACTTTGACTATGACAGGAATACTAGCATTTTTACTAGTTTATATCACATCAAACTGCTGCACTAAAAAAAATGTTGTCATGTAGTACTATCAATACTAACACTAAAGGCACTGGGCTGAAGCATAGCTCAGAATTTACAGGAAGAAACAAGACTGAATTCAGTTTCAAAAGTGGAAGCATTCCTAGTGCATCTGAATGAAACTGTAAAGTGTGAGCTTGGAATTTATCTCTGACAAAATACTGTTGCTGCTTACACCAGAATAAATATGTTAATGTTTGCATAGCAGGACAATATGGCTAATTAAATACCTCTTGTTGCAGCTGAACTTAAAAAGTATAAATGTTCGCTATAAGACGGAACCTGAATAGAAAACAAGCTTACAGGTAGAGACAAAGAGTGCAAAGGTCAGCACTTGCCAATTGCTACTGTGAAGTTTCAACAGCTACTGGGAATTCTGCCTTGTTCTAATCCAAAAGCAATTTGCGGAAGCCTCAAATGCCATTGTGAAGTAACAGGTGGCAAACATTACAGACTATATATCAAACACTGTTGTACTTACTACTTGCATTTCAATATGAATTTTTATCCACATTTTTTCCTATTTGACTTATTCCTACAAAGTACAAGCTAATGCACAGATTAATAGATACATACATCACATTTGAACATGCTGTTCCTACTTTATATAAAGCAGTTTAGGAGCAGACACTAAATATGTCTTACTATGTCATGAATAGCATTTTTTAGTTACTAAATCAGGTCACTGAAAAGAAGACTGCTTCCCAGGTCATGTTAAGTTGGAATAGAACATGAAAGATGTTTAATGAATAGTAAGGAAGCCTAATGCATTTTAACAGCTATTTAAAGAATATTCCAAACAAATCAACTTCTCGAATGCAAGTTCTCTTCAACTTCACAGATTTCCATTTAATAAAGCAAGGCCAGACATAGTCATCTGCTTTGGTAAAAGAAAATGCAGGACTCCATAAAATTCATGCTTTTTAAAATTAAAGGGGTTTTTGGTAGTTGTCTAGAACAAGAACCACTCTTCTTAAAAGAGACGGGAATCAAAAATACACCATTATTTTTAATTACATGGAGAAAGTAAATCGAATCAAATTGTTAAGACCTAATCTGCAGCTTCAGTAGCAAATTCAGTTAAAGATGGAAAAAAAGAGCCCAATTCACAGAAAAACAATAGTATGATATAAATCTATCAGGAGTGGTATGCAATTATTTTCCACTTTGCTCTAGTTAGTACAGAAGGAAAAAGTGCATTCTGAGTTTCTGACCTTAAGAATACTTGTCTTCAAGTTTGGATCTGATTATCCTGATCGTCAGATGTTTTTATGTGCTGATATTTGATTACTAATCACCCTTCAATACTTTTATCTTCCAGAATCAAGGAAGACAGTTCATCCAGAATGAGCAGGAACTAAAGAGTAGAGTATTGCTTGCAGCTTTAGTTTATTGCCCCAAATTTTTGTGACATAAATAAATAGATACTCATTCAGATGCAGCAAAACAAACGCTGAAGTCACTTGACTCTGATTTTAACTGTAAGCATGGTTCTGATTTTAACCATAAGCATATCAAGTACTTCAGTCCTAGATGTTCTGCAAGTCTCTTCTGAACTTTATTATTTCATCATCACAGAATGATAGTAGAAAGAATAGAATTATGTTACAAAGTTCAGCTCATGAAGTTCAGTTGTGTATCTGATTTCACATTATCTCTACTATTGCTACAACTATACAGCATAGAAGTAACCCTCACCTTAAAAATGACTGAAACCTTGAAAAGCTTGCTGATGTAAAGCTCACTGACACGTCACAGCAATCCACTGGGACACACAGCACAGTATATAATAATACAGTTTCAATACACAGCAGTACAGAGATAAGCAACACTGACAAAAAAATAAACTGACATGATAAGTATATTGACTAGCATCCGCTGCAATTCATGCTCAATGAGATGACTGTCTCTTGCAAACTCTTAGGAACAATCAACACAGGGCAGTCTTTACACAGTGATGAGTGTGTGATGGCACTAAGGTGACTGGTGTAACTGCCTGCCTTTGATAATGTAATCTATCAAGACATCCTGGCAAAACTAGCTTGATAGACTACATTAAGATAGCTCCTTCCAATGATTCACTACTTCTGCTACATTCCTTACGGTAAGTCTGGTTCATTAATATAATAGATGTGTACGTGGCATTTTTCCTTCCCTTTTCCTTCTTGGTGTGCTGGACTGCCTCTTCCTAGCCTGCAAACTGCAGTGGACATAGAGACTATTACTTTACAATAATTTTAGAGAAAGAGGCATGCTACACCTAGAACCAGAAAATAAATTATAAAAAGACCCTGGATGGACAAATAAAGATTATAAATGGATTGTTTTGATTCTGCACTTAAAAGCACACATTCATAGAGGTTTGGTGAAGAGTTTTGTATTTCTTTTGCGTAATTTTTAGTTAATTAGGAAATCATTGTCTATTATTATCTTGCCCAAAATGTTCTCCCGAATGTTCTCTCCTCACTTAAAATCTCTGTTTAAAACCTTACATGGCATGGATATTATTCCAAATTTCACTGCTTGGTGAAAAATATATGATGTTTGACTGAAGTAAATTTTCTAACCATATCAAGAGACCATGCTGCTGGACATTAGAAAGCCAAATACATTTTTCCAAATTCACACCATTTGTGAAATGGTAAAGAAATAAAGAAGCAAGTTATTTCACTCAAACCATGCTAAAGAATGCCATTTCTGCTTGCTTATCCCAATAAAGTGGGCCTATGTTCCAGATTTATACTCACATTATGAAGGTTATCATATCACCCTCAGTATTTCTACATTTCAGTACAATTCTTAACATGAAAGAAAGGTAAGTATGTTGTGCTTCTATATGCAAACTTCTTGGTGCTATCCAGCAATGCTTGCTTAAGCTCAGTAAAATTCATCACACTTTAATATTTAAAAAGCAATCACTCTTTGAGAAGCTGATACAGACACCTCTTATTTTTTGGTGATACAGCAGGATTTGGCTTGCACTTCAGTTTTGGTTTAGTAATCTCAAAAACTTTATCATATGAAATACCTTATCCACTTACACATTATTTATCATCAGTGAATGATGATTCCTTCAAAGCTAAGGGCTCCTCAAGGAGGCTTTATAATCAGGAGGTCACTGTAAGCACCCTTTCTGAACAGGGAGGGCAGGGAGCTTAGAGTGTTACCAACACAATGTTTTCCCCAGTATTACAAGATCCTCCATCATAATTCTTCTACTAGAAAGACCCTGGGTACTTGGATTTACTCTTTTTCAGTGCCCTTTCATCATTCCTGACCTCTTTCTTCGTCCTGTTGTCCGTCCTTCATAATCTGCTGATGTCTTCCTCCATATCTTTAATTACACACGATTCTCTCTAGAAAAATTACTTTCTTGACTCATAATAATTCTTTCTTTCCCCTCACTCTCTCTCTTCTATAAAGCTGATGATAAATCCTTAAGGGGGAACTGAAATTAATGGCAAACCCTGACCCAGTGTATCTGGAGAGCAGAAAAAGAATATTATGGAATTTTAAAAAATATTCAGAGAGCAGAGAGCCTGAGTTAAGGCTCTGGTGTGACAAAAGGGAAGGATAAAAAGCCTTTCTAGTGTCATGGCACAATCTCTACCAAGTCCTTTAAATTCGTGAGAGAAATCTAGAAACATATCGACTCTATCCTGTAGGACACTGGCCCTTTGAAGAAACAAAAAAAAGAAACTTTTTCTATTGACTGTACAAGCAAACATCTACATCATGCTAAGAAAATTACACAACAAAGCATACACCGATACAGATTCCAAGCACCAGTTCATATTTCACAGCATGTAAACATATGGTTTTTAAGCAGTGTTTATTCCTAGAAAATATATATTCAGCATTTTGTTAGTTTATGTTGGGGACTCAAAACTGCACTGGTGAGACTGCTTTCTGATGACACTAAATATGCACTTAGTAAGGTTAAGATTATTGCTGTCCAAAATAAAGACTGTACATGAGGCAATTCAAGAATCTGAATTACAGAGATTATAGATGGTACACAGGAGACTAGGCATAAACTGATTCTTAACAGCCAGATTATTAACCCATGTGACTACCTATGTGCCAGACTGACCTGCAGTGACCCGAAGAAAAACAGGAAGAAAAACATGACTTTGGGGGTAGAATGCTCACTGCTAGAATCTGTGAACAGAAAATTATGGGATGTATTCCTAATGTATTCACAGAAATAGGTATATGGGTTTGGTTTCTGTTAGTAGTAGAGCAAACAACTGCCTGAAAAAATGCCCAGTTCTTCTCAGTTTCTTGTGGTAACATTATGCAAGGTCTTGAAAATTCCTCAAGTCAAAAAGGTGTAACATGATGCAAGAATATTTCAGTATAAAATTGTGACATTTATTCTGCAGCAGTTCTCCTGCATGCATCCTTCATGCAAGTACTTAAGTATTGATTGTGCTTCGGTTTTGCTTTAGAAAGGTTTACCATGTCACTTGTTTCAGCCTACAGTAAAAGTTTATAAATGTAGAAAATATAACATTTTGTTTAATCCTATGTGTTGGTATGTTTCAAATTAAAGAACACCTTTCCTTTCTGTTTAGGTGGGAAGATGGAACAGTCTTTCATTCTCATGGACTAGTTTAAAAAGTACACCATAAAACAGGAGAACCAAAGGCAGAATTACAACTTCACCATATTTTGCTAAGTAATAGACAGCCTTTAGTTGGTAAGAAAGACGGAACTCAGACTTACCGTACATTTGTTCGGCTTCTCTCCTGAGTGGACTCTCATGTGAATCAGCAGTTTGTAACGGGCATTAAATGGCTTGAACCTTCGAGGGCACCCTGCCCAGAAGCAGGTGAAGTCCTCTCCCTTCCTCTGGTCTATGTGGATCTTCTCTATGTGTCGCACAAGCTCCTCTTGATGGTCGTACAGCTTCCCGCAGTCAACCCAGCAGCAGCCATGCTTGCCATTGAAGTCATCCGGCTCGCCATCTTCCTCCAGCAGGGAGTCTGGGGCAGAAGGTGGCACCTGCAGTGGGTGGACATGGCTGGGGAGGCTGTGTGGCTGCCGGTGCTGGTGAGTGTGGTATGGTGGGGGCGGCCCTTGTGGAGGAGGTGGTGGCAGCAGCAGGGGTGGAAGAGGCATGTCCGCAATAGGGCCTGAGAAGTCATCCAGCTGTTCATTTTTCAGGATGTCTACTGCTTGGCTGTCCATGGGCAGCACGTCCTGCTGGATCACCATGTTATTTGTGGCAGCCATCTGCAAGCTGGTTTGTTCCAGCTGCTGCATCCGCTGATACTCACCAGCCCCATTCTCAACATACCCTGGAAAGTTGACGTTGCCATTCGCCATGTGGAGGCCTTTCTGGGCAGCTGGAACTGAGAAATTTTGGGGTATATAGCTTCCTCTCACTCCCAAAAAATGTCCATAGACCTCAGGCTGTGGGGAGACGTTTGCTGGTGATGCCCTGGAGCTGTTGATGTAGGCCACCAGAGAAGTTGGGGATGTACGGATGATTGTATTGAACTCGATCCCAAAGCCGTCAGAGAGAGGAGACAGAGAGAGTGCTCTCTTTTTGGAGCGGGCTGATTGAGACCAGACTGAGGACTGGCAAGGACTGCAGTAAGGGGAATGCTTATTTTCCATGCCATATAAGTAGGATGGTAATGAGTTACTGGACACAGATGTTTCAGGGGAAAAATTTAATAAGTCCCCCAGATCACTGCCATTTTGTAAACCACGGTCAGGAGGAACAGAAGAAAGTGTCCTGTACCTGTGTGACCACTCTTGTTCAGCACTCAAAGGGGAGTGACCTTCTGACAGGCTTAATGTTGTACAGGCCAGAGACTCACATGACAAGAGTGACCTGAAATAAAGGCACAATAAAGGAAGCAGTTAGACAATTCAGAAGTAGTTCTTTTACTCTCACACACACACTTAAAATTAAGGAAAGGCTTAGGAGGAAAGTTTTCCCTAATACTAGGTACTCAAGTTTAGAACACTAGGTTAATGTACCAGTAGTTATACAAAGGCAATATACATGTAAAAAGACCACTTAGGAAACCAACTTTGAAACATCAAGATTTTGAAGAAATGTTGCTGTAAAGATTCTCGATTTATCACTGTGGAAATTAATGCACTTCTTTTCATCAGTTGTGGTGTAAATAGGCTTGGACTTCTGAAGCCAGGGCATTATGTTCCTGCCTTATATGAAACTCATATTGATTTGAGTCATCTATTATTTTTGCTTGAAAAGAACAGGAAGAAAACTGATTCATAGAGAATAAATATTCAACCTGAATGACTCTGTCAATTGTAATGCATACAAACACTACAAATATTTCCCTCCAGGAGTTTTATATACCAAGCTTATAAATATAGATAATATCTAACTTTACAAAACAAACAAAATAAATGAGTAATGTAGGAGAACTGGTTGAAGGAGTTTTTTAGATTTGATTTGAAGATGTATCTCCCTCCAAGTCAGGAGTCAAAATTTTTCACAGAAGTGTAATCTTGCTGTGATCATTCATTTTTCACAGAGATATTATGAAACTTCTTTATGCTGCGCATATTCTCTGAGTAGCTTAAAACCCCCCCAACATATAGGTCCTTAAAAGTATTGTTTTCTACAGAAAGGTATTGAAAGGACATAAAAGGACATTGGGGCCCTGATTCATGGGTGCAAATGCTGGCTAAAAGTCAAGTGGATTTATTTCTTTGTTTCCAGTTCACACCCAGGCAGACTTGGATTTCCTGCCAGCTAGTGGTGCTATCAGTACATAAATCTCTAATTTTAAGGCGTTCTAACAATAGGAAGAATCGGGTATGTAGCTAGATAAACCTTACCAGCTCACATAAGCATCTACATCTTATGTTTTGAGGATTAAATCTTGGGTTTATTATTTTCACAATGCAGTTTTGAAGAAGCACAGAATTTCAATGACAGATCAAGGACACCGGAGGGGAAGCTTGGCACAGGCTGAGAGAGAGAGGAAGTAGTTTGCAGGTGCTGTATCTGTAAGATAGCTCACAAGCAGGGAAAATGTAGCTTAAAAGAACAGCAAGCCTTGCTGTGGTGACCAGTGGGAGAGACATTTAAATGCTCCTTTGCGCAAGATACTTGCTTTGTAACGCACGGTTGATCTGCTGTATCAGGATAAGAAACATCCTGTTCTGATTCAGTATCAGTGCAGGGTACTGTCATGGACCTTATGTTACTCCATCAGGGTTTAAATGGCACTTGCAAAACAGACCACAGACAAAAAGCACAATTAGTGTGCTGACTACCACTTGTATTGAGAGAAACGAGAAAAATGAGATTGCTCTATCAGGTCAGCCTTGTGTACCGTTTAGATCTAAAGGGATGACTGTTTGTGAAGTTCATTTAGGCTGTTGGGTCTGTTGTCAATGGGCTTTGTTAAAGCACAGTTCATTACAGGGCAATTAAATTGTGCTAGTATGCTGTGACCCCACATACAGACCCACAGTTTTCAACAGAGCAAGACAAATAAGTCCAGTTTGACTTCTCCAGGATATGCTGTATATATCCATACCTAGAAAATATAAGGAGAGGATGGAGGTGTTTTGCTAGATTGTTTCTTTAAATTTTTATTTTCTCTTTTATGAATAAAGAAAAAGAAATTGTGCATCAATAAAAAGTCTAATTTTGTACTGACAGGAATTTTAATAAGATGCATAGTAGGACCAGTGTCATACAAAAAGCTACTAATGCCTAACACAAAGGGACATATCCATCAGTGAATCTGAAGAAAAACTGTCTTTTAAAAGTCTCATAATAGGATAAAAATAAAAAACTGGCCCAGAATTTCAAGTATACAGTAAGTAAGAGCCAGATAGTCTGAAGAAGTTTGGTTCCCACTTCAGCATCTAAATTCAAAAATAATAAAGGTTCTGACTAAAAAAAAAAGAATATTTATTTAAAATTCAGCTCACACTGTGACTAAGTAAGTAGTTTTCTAGTTTGGGGAAAATAAATACACCCAATATGAAAATGAAGGACCATATCTATCAGAGTGCCAGATTCTCAGATGGTATTAATTGGCACATCTGCTTATTGTAAGTGAAACTGCCTTGAATTTGGACCAGATCTTTCTTTACCATTTACAAGAGATTACTTGCAATTACACAGTATTCTCTCTCTGTGTACAGAGGCCACAGTGTCAGAATATAATCCAGAATCCTAAACATAAACATGGAAGAGTGAAAACTATGATTTTCTCTCTTTTCATGGTCTTCCATTTACTAACCAAGAATCCTTTGCTCTTTCCTAGGTCCTTTTCTGACTTGTGTCAAAGCAAATGGCAGTATTACATCTGGTTTCAAGAAACATGACTGAATATTCCCAAGAAAGTTTTGCAGAAACTCAAAAAAGATGGGGAAGGTTTTATCCTCCATGGTCTATACACCAGAATCTGATGCTATCTGTAGAAAAAAACCTCTGATTTTGCCAACTGTTTTCTTTCTTCCATTAGTAAAAATCAAGAAAATTCACTTTGGCTTTGGTAAATTCAGCAAATAATCTGGTTTGGATTGAACTGCCAAAACACAGTTCATAGTGCCTGAGAGATCAAATCCAGAGAAGGCACTCTGCTCAGGAAGAATCAGCCAGCTTCATTTAGGCAAAAGCAGTTTATAGCTGAAGAAATGTATCGAAAAACAAAACTCAAAACCCAACAACAAATAACCAACTCCTCAAAAACCACAAACAAACAAACAAAGCTGCAAACTGCTTTGACAACCTATGAGTCAAAATATGAGTTTAAACTTGTTTTGTCCTATAAAACATACAATTTGAGGTCAAGATTGCTGAAATGGACATTCTTTGGGTGACAAACTTATTTTATAACACCTTCATTGATAAATCATTAAAAGATACTCTAGGGACACCAGAGCCTTGGTTCTGCCAGAGTTTCAACTTCAGTTTACCCTTAGTAAATGTTTCTTTGAAATAAAACCAAAACTGTGTTACTCAGTACTGACATAGTACATCCAACCACACATTCAGTGTTTGGAACCATACAGGCACACCTAAAACTTAAGTAACAATTATGTAATTATATTTTTCTATCATCAGTTTTATTCGATCTAAAAGGCATGTCTTTGGATTTGTCATCTGTCCTCATCTTAGCACTGGATGGTTTTTGCTGACATATTTACTTAGGAAGCATAATTAATTTTGTAAATTTTCACAGGGGACTCAGTCTTCACTACTGAAGTGACAGAAATGTTAAAAATTATCCTAAGAGTAAAGCAAGGTTCTCTTCCAGCTGCATAATATACATTTTAATTATTTCAAGAATGTTCCTTGGCTTGTAATAAAGCAACATAGTAAAATGTAAACTGCTTTAAGAATGAAGAGCCTTGTGGTCTTTTTTAAATAAGAAACTACACTTCAACTCAGTAGTCAGTGGAGAATGTAGATGCCAAAATAACACACTAGAATGTTTTCTCACTGTATGTTTAACATCCAGAGACATGCCTATGTAGGGTGGTTGTCAAATTCCTGTTTTCCTCTAACTCATGTTTGTTGACAGTACTCATAGGCATAATCTCAAAACTTATTTAAGTATTTAACATGAATTAATAAATATTTATCTGTGGGGTAATGATACAAAAAGGTAACATTTAAAGGAAGAGGTCATAGTTTTCTTTACCTACTCGACAGAACTAGGAAAAGTAACACATTTTCAGAGACAATTGATCTGATTAACCTAATTATGTAAACAAACCAATTGAAAGCAAAAGTATTTGATGAGGAGAGAGGATCATGTGCAGAGCACTTACATTTTTTTATTTGTCCTTAGTGTTATTTGACAGGCATCAACATGGCACTCTTAGCACTATGTAGATGTAACATGTGGACTATTTCTGCTTTCATCCTCCATAACATTTCCCACACCTAGTACAAAAAATTTAGTTCGTGACTATATCTAATAAAAAAGTCCTTTCATATACAGATTTTGTGTGGCCAAATTTCACCCATTATTTGAATGATCCAAACAGTATGATTATAGCTGATCTGAATTAAATTGCATGGAATTTAATTTCCTGTGGCATAACAGAGAAATATTTTCTGATTTTAATAATCAGAAATGTCACATTTTAATCAGAGAAGAATTACTCCTTTCAAAGTACTGAATATGAAACGACAATTGGGGACCTTGTATCTGATGAAGAAGCACTCAGGCTGGAAGCATCCATAGACCTCTGTAAGCTAGGGCTGATCTGGTTGCATGCTGTTGAAAGCTGATTTGCCAAAGGTGAAAGAGGTCCCAGCTGTTGAACTGTCATGGGATTGCTGGTGACTATTGCATTGTTGCTGCTGCCTTTTCCAATGGACTTGCGCTTGCATCCATAACCAAGACCTCCTAAAATAAACAAAGCAGGTTAGTATTTATGTCTCATGAAGCCATGATGAGGCACAGAACTCACATCACTTTGCAAAGTCCAGAAAGTAATGGCAATCCTCAGATGAGAGCAAAACAGGGGACCAACACAAGAATTTTGCAAATTTCTTTGTAAAACATGAAAAGCAATAATTCTACAGGGGAATTAATAGATTATGCATGTGTAAAACATGTGCTGACATACACAAAATAAAGACCAGGCATGACAGAAAAACATCAGAAAAAACACCAGGTAAAAGAGCAGCCCNGGGACAGCTCTTTATGAAGAAGACAGGCAGAGAGGACCCAAGGTGCCTGCCAGAACACCACCATACCCAAGTCCTACAAAACCCCACAGCTCCATCATTCCTACCACCAGCCATACAAGAAGCAAGGAGACTACCAATATGCATGCAGACTACAGTGCTGGCTGCATAGTTTCACCAGCAGGAGAGAGTTACAGGTGGAACCCAGAATTCCTCAGAGGTCTAGATAAGAGGAACCTGGGCTGAATCAAACTGAGAAGCATTCTGGACTTTATTTAAAGGCTCTTAATCACTGCTGCCTGACTCAAACTGATGGCTATTACACAGCACCAAAGGTAGCTGGCCACAGGGATATACCATCAAAATGCCCAGTGTACTTTGTGTTGTGATTTAGGTCACAGAAGGTGGTTTACAAGATTGCCTCCATTAAAACATACTGAGATTAGAAAGTTAAAATGCAGGTCATAATATGGAAGTTGCTGGACATCTAGCAAATTCTCATCACAGTTGGAAATTAATAATTAGAAAATTCACATTTCTAGCTGCTCCCCTGTGTTCAGAATACTCCACAAGGCAGAACAACATCAGGACAAACAGTGAAAAGTGTTTCAAGGTAAACCATTTTCCTAGATTAAATCTACTTTTGACATGGTAGTACAACTCATACAAGTTTTCCTCCAGGTTCTTCAGATGGGTTGTGGACTGCAGGAAAAAGTACATTAAGGTATTTATGGACCTCCCAGTCAAAGGAAGAAAATCCAAATCCTTCAATCCCCTCCAGATCAAATAGTTCCAAGGACAAACATATAAAGAGAATTCCTTATTCTGCACTCAGCTCCACTGTAGACTGAAGAACAAAGCATTTAAACTCTTGCAGGATTACTGTCTGTTCCCACTGAAGATGTTTAATTAAATCAAAAGAAAAAGAGAAGGCATTTTAATTTCTTTCTTGTGAAGCAGGAACATTCATATTTTGAATTCACTAAAGCTG
>VYZQ01037870.1:18706-36032 GCA_013400655.1 Mystacornis crossleyi
CGGGGCCGGGGAGCGCGGAGCCCCCGCACCGCGCGACCCCGCTGCGCACGGCGGGCGATGGCGGGCGGGCCGGGCCCGTCGGGGTCGCCCCGTGCCCCCCCGCGGGTTCCGTGTGGCTGCAGGGTGCCTTCGAAGCCATACTCGGGGGAGGGGGCAGCAGGAAAGGGCCTTCTCCGGGAATCCTCCGTCTCCCGACACTCACGTGTAGGAGGGACCGGCGGTCCCGAGCCCTGCCTGCGCGCCCTCCGTGCTTCCTGAAAAGGATGGGAATGGGGCTGGGACACTCCATTTTTTCCTTCTGCCTGAAATAGCCACCAGGCCTCCTGACTTTACTTTGCTAATCCAGTGCAGTTTTTGCGTATTTGGTAATGCTGTGAGAGCTTCTGTGAACTTTCTGTGTCACTTTGCTGCACTTTGATCCCCGAAAGGAGTTCTGTATCTTAGCAACACTTTGTGTGATGAACCAGCTCCTTTGGGGTTTTTTTAATGGTTTTTTGGGGGTGTTTTTTTCGGTTTGTTGTTGGGTTGTTTTTGTTTTTGGTGGGGTTTTTTGTTTGTTTGTTTTGGTTTGGTTTTTTTTGTTTGTTGGTTTGGTTTTTTTTGGTCAAGCCCTTGCTAACTACACTTGGCCTTTTTATTTCTTTCTTTGAAAAAGTGTTCCATCTCTGCCCATGGTGTTTATGCTGCTCATGATTACAGGTTCTGTTGTACCCTTTCTCAGTTACACCTTCCTTGTACTCATTCCTCTGCAAAAACTGTTCAAGTGTTTGGATGTCTCACTACCCTGCTTGAACCTTTTCTAATTCTAGTAGTTTCCCTGATTTTGTTGAGATAAAGCGACCACACTTGCTGTTTAGTTTTATTCTGAATGTGTTGGTAACTTATGTAAATTCTACTGAATCAGGTTATCAGGCACAGCTCCCACTCGAGATTTGGGATTATGATACGTGATTCTCCAAAAACACCACGTCAGTATTTGGTGGCAGCCAGAAAAACACATGAAATATTACAATTTTTTAGGAAAGGAAATAGAGTGTAACAGAAAATATCATTAAGTGACAGCATAAATATGTGATCAACCATATCTTAGACATTGTGTAGAGTTCTTGTCTCAGAAAAAGGGTGTATTAGAAAGTTTCAGCATGGATGAGTGAATGTATGGAAAGCCTTTTGTCAATCCATCAGAGAGGGTTAAGACCCTTCAGGCTAGGAAGGGTCAGTTTGCAGAGTGAGGAAAGAGGGGTCACTTAGAGGTGTCTGAAATGACAGTGGAGAAAGAGTAGGGCTCAAGCACTTGCTTTCTTTTCTGACACAACAGGTACCTGCATCACGTGAAGCGAGTAGCCGTGCTCACAGCAGAAGGGGGAGTTGTTCATAAAATGATTGGTCAAATGAAGTGTCTTACCAGATGACACAGTAGATTGAAAGTGTTTACAGGAATTCAAGGGATGCTGGACGAGTGTTTCAGAGAACTGCATTCACGGAATGAATCATTTCAGATGCAGAAACAACTTCCTTAGTAGAATGGTTAAAGACTGGGAGCGTAGAGATTGTTGAGGTATCACATGTATTTGCCTTGTCTCACTCCTTTGGAGACAGCTGCTTTTGGCCATCTTCAGGATGGAAGGACCATCAGTATCAACCCTTCAGGACAGAAGAATGACTGGTATCAACCCCTGACCTGCACTAGTACAGCTTTCTTCTTGAACCATTTGCCATGGACATGAGTAAAAAATTACTCAGACTTAATCCTGAAACAGAGCTGTCTCAGATCTGTGGCAGGTGAGCTGCTCCTGGTACACAAATCCTGGTTATCCTTCTCTCCCTCCTCCACAAAACCATTACGACATAAGAAAACTGCTTCAGGTTTGTCAGTTGTGCTTTTCTGAAATCCTCTGGCTTGGCCATCCTTTTCAGAGGCTGTCTTGTTTCATGGCACCTGGGCCCCAAATACGTGAGTTTCTGACTTTTTTCCTGGTTGAGTGTGAGGGAACAAGCTGCCTGCCTGTGCTTGAGAGTGACCTCTCAGGTGTCTGAGAAATTCTGATTTGCATTAGAAGGCTCTACGTAACACATGTAGATACGGCCTAGCAATGCTCCATTTCCTCTGGCTAAACCATGCTAGCTAGCAGGAGGGGGTTTTTGTCAAGTTGCTTTAGACTGATACATTTCATACACTTTATTCTGTCAGTTATTCCTGTCAAAGTGTATTTGGCAATACTCCCAGTATCTTGTCAAATCACTGACAATCAACTCCTTTTAGGATTTAAAGACCTGAAAAATTGCTTCCAGTAGGAGACAACCGTGCTCTGTCTAGGCTTTTACTGGGGTGGGGGCAGACTCCCTCTGCACCTGTGTGTGGGTTACTTTGGCCACCCCTCTGGCTGTTGTCTGAGGACACAGGATTTGGATTCCTGTACATGATAATGAGCTGAAGTTTGAGCAGAGTGCAGTATCTTTTGGCTTTTGAGGTATTGGGGCATGAATCCAGACATTAAGTAACTTTCCAATCAGTCAGATCAGGACTTTTCTACCTCCAGGCAGGTGGTTGCAGCCCCTTCCAGGTGATTTTCATTATGGCTGCACACCACTGGCCAGCTTCTCTTGGTGTGTGCTACAAACACCATGTATGATGAGCTGCTTGTCTCAAAGACTGACTTGGACAGCTTGGAAAAACCACAGACAACTAGATTTAGCTCTATTTTATGCTCTCTGTGTTTTGATCCAGGTTACTCTAGAATAAGATCTTTTCTGAAGTTGCACATGTGCTTTTCATATTCTTGGTGGAAGACTTAAGGAGCTAACACTGTCCTCTTCCTCCCCCTCCCAGCAATGAACAGCATGGCTTTCCAGTTGTATTTCTATTCTGTGCCCTTTTAGCAGTCTTTCCTACTGTTTTATCACCTGTTCTACAGGTGATCATAATTACAGGTGAAATAAATGTACCGGGGGCCGAAGACTCTTAATTTGTCCATAGCATTTCTTCTAACTTTGGGTATTTTTTTCCTCTGTTTTAGAATTTGGCTATACAAAACCAGACTTTTCATACATAACTGCCAGAAATTATTGTTAAATACATATGACATTCTTGTGTGGACAAGGCCTTGGAATCTCCTGTGCTGCTGTTATCCGTCTTAATTTAATTTGTTGTTTTCTTTGGAGAGCTTTCACTCTGTAGTGATGATATTTGCCTGAACAGGGCATCAGCTAATAAGAGAGAGATTGAGCTGTGCACAGGGGAAGGGACTAAGGAGTCTGCAGGCACCTTCTCCCCCTTCATCCTACTTGCTGCACTGTAGGCCATGTGGTGTAATTCGTCACCTCATTTTTCCTGTTTTATGGGTAGATCTGGCCCTTTAGGGACCAGTAGCATTCCAAGTTGCCATTTTACCTTATGAACACAGCCCTGCCTGTTCCTGTTCCAGTGTATCTGAGGGAGCTTACCTCCTTTTCTGGTGTTTTCCTTTAGGTGAACGTTGACTTCACCATGAGTCTTATTTTTCTAAACTTTATGCCGTGTTCTTGAGCTGTTCTTGGAGATCTGATTTCTTTACTGTTTTGCTTTTTAATTAGTACAAATGCAGCAAGTAAGCTAAGAATTAATAGTAAAGAAGATCTGTCACACTTCCAGTTTTAAACCTTGCTCTCCTATTAATACCAGGGTTTAGTTTAGGTATTCTGGCTGGATCAGCAGTGTGTGTGTTATGAATGTTCTGAATCCCAGGGCATTCCTAAAATGCATCTCCTGTCCCCCTGCGTGGCTTTCAGAGAGCATCTGTGGGAGGAGAGAGCGTGGTCTGCAGGTGGAGGGACCCAGGGCCTGGGGCAAGCACAGCTGGGTCAGCTGGACTCTCAGGGGTCTTGGGAATTACGTGTAGATTCCCTGAGCGCCAGAGGCACTGTGAGTTCCTGTGCTTCTTCCCATCCTCCCACGAAACTTTCAGGGTTGCTGCTGGATTTGAGAGCAGTGAACTTTTTGGAAAGGATAATGAAGGGGCTTTCAAACAGTAGAACTGTCTCCCTTGAAGAAATTTACAGGTCTTGTTCACATAAACTCACTTTAATAGTTTTCTGATGTAGCTCTTAAGCATGAGAATGTCTTCATGCTGATGACCTAAGTCAGTATATTCATTCAAAAAAATATATTGAATTTTGGAGGCATTTGTAATAGGTGTACATAATAGTTCTACCATGTGTTCTGAGTTACCTCTCCTTACAAAACCTCACAGTTAATTACTTCTCGATTCCTAAGGCTTTAATTTACAAACCAAAGGGAAGGCTATAAAAAAATCAGCTAAAGAATTACTAATAGATAAAAGATGTCTGTGGCAGTGTGCCTTTTTATCTTTTGAAACAATGGGAAATTCTTCGTCAGCAACTTTATCTGTGAGGGTTACATTTCATGGGCATGGAGTTAGTCTTTGAAAATGCCAGTATGGGCTCACTGAACTGAAAAATCAAAAAATTTCAACTTTTGACTTAAGAACTGCAACTTTGCACCTGTTTCAGTTTCTTAGTGTCAATAGCAAACCAGATCACTACATGTATTGTTCAGTTAATTAAAAAAAAAAAAGTTGTGAGTTAAGGAGTGATTGTAAATTTCTACCACATCCTAACAAAAATAAATTGTTGTATAGGTCCTAAAATGGGTCATGGTGTTGGGTACTGTTAGAGCACTGTGACTAGAAACTGTATTGTCTGTTTGGACTCATTCATTTCTCTAATAAATACTTTAAATAATACATTTACATAATAATGTAAATATTTTAAGAGCATTTCTGTTTTATTCAACAAAAAACGAGGGAAAAAGTAATGATTTTGGTTTTACTGGGTAGCTTGACTCCGGAATCCTGTTGTGGTGAGGCTAACGCCGTGGGTGGGTCTTTGGGCTGTGATCAGTTCCCTCTTTGGCCAGCCTGGCCTGAGAAGCCAGCAAGTCAATAAACGATACTCTGGAAAAGCCAGGTTTTCCAGATAAGAGCTTCCCTTAGGTGTGTACTGTGTCAGTGGAATGGCAGAGTTATCTCACAGTGGCAGGATAAGGTACCATTTTTCCAGCAAGCAGGAAGAAGCTGTTTCAGGAAACTTCATCTTGAAAACTCTGCTAGAGCAGAAGGAAGGGTGGAAGGGGAGGAGACTGCCAGTTCTGGAGCTCTCCTTGTAATGCAGGGAATGAGGAGAAGAAAAACCGTGAGCAACTCTACTTGAAATTACTCAAAATGTTCACACACTGTTCAGGTGGCCTTGGTGACTTCTGCATAATGCAGGCATATCCCTGTCTCCAGGCTCTGTTAGAGGCATTGCTCCTCCACTGGTTCTTAGGCTGGATGCAGGCAAAATGGGTTTCTTGAGAGAAGAATATTTCTCAGTTTTCTCCAGTACTTTTCATGTGCTAACTCCTTTCCAGCAGCTTTATCCCAGGAGGTGGCACCATTCCCTGGGAGAGGCTGCTGCGCTGCCTGGGATCAGAGGGCTCAGGGATGCTCTGTGGCAGAACTCAGCAGCTTTCTGAAAATGGCTGTACTTTTCCATTGGTACATAACGTGTCTTTTTGGAGCTTCTCAACTGCCTTTTTTTTTTTTTTTTTTTTTTTTTTTTTTCTTGTAGGTTTGTGGCTTTTAGAGGAATCTTTTTATGGCATGGAAGTTGAAGCCACGTGATGCTGAACTGGAATGCTGGTTTACTTCATTTGAAGTCAAAATTGTGTGGCTTTCGAACATGGGAAGGAATGACCAGTAGCTCTCATTATTTCTAGGAAGGAAGGGAATAATGTCTATAGGACTTTCCAGATCCACAGAAAACAAAGAACTGTAATGTCAACTTCCCTGTAAGAACACAAGCCAAATCCATGTTGTATAGAAAGGGAACAGTGTTGCTGCTCTTCCTGAATTCTCTGTGG
Organism: Mystacornis crossleyi; assembly: GCA_013400655.1. Taxonomy (NCBI): domain Eukaryota; kingdom Metazoa; phylum Chordata; class Aves; order Passeriformes; family Timaliidae; genus Mystacornis; species Mystacornis crossleyi. Next base: position 24,606 of record VYZQ01037870.1, read on the forward strand.
AGACTTGTTATTTCCAGTTGGCCTCTCAGTGATTTAAGAGCGCTTAAGTGGAGGGAATAAGTTTTCTTTTGTTAGGAGGTTTTCCTAGTTAGCTGCATTCTTGGTGGAAGTTGCTTTACCTCAGATTATGCTGTTATGAAAAACATTCACCATTGTAAAGAGTTAATTTCATTAGTTTTTTTTTTTTCTTATTGATATCTAGGAAAATGGATGATGATGGTGACATTCCCCAGCTTTCATCCCATACGTTGGCTGCCCTCCAGGAGTTCTATTTGGAACAGCAGCAGAGAGAGGGCATGAAGACCTCCCAAGGGTTTAATCAATATTCCATTGGCTCAATAGAAGAAGACTGGGTAAGAAACTATAAATTTCAGTGAATTAAGCACAGATAGAGGAGTAGCCCTTATGGAGTTTCTTTTGTGGCTGGATAATGAAATGAAAGGAAATTAAAGAGGGGAACACTCAAGATGTTCCTATTAATGGATGGCAACACTATAGGGAGATATGCTTTAGTATTAAATCTGGGTGTAGTTGTTTGCTCCACATATGCGTGGGGGGTACAAACTGAAAGTACATGGGGAGGGAATAAAGCTGCTAACAGAAGCGTCTGTCCCTTCTGGAAATTTTAACTCCAGTCTGGCATGTGATAGTAGTAAAGACTCTTCCCTGAATATGAGACAAACGTAGTGTAACAAGACCAAGTAATCTTTCCTTTCACATCATATTTCTTTCTGTGTTTTGTTTCTTTGTTTTTGTGGATGGCTGTTTTGCTGCTTGTTTTTATTTGTGACAGTCTGATTTCTGATTTGTCTCTGTGTTGGGTTTTTGGGGGGGTTTTTTGGTCTTCCTTTTTCTGATCCATTCTCATTTAGTAGTTTTATCCTTTCTTTCTTTCTTTCTTTCTTTCCTTCTTTCCTTCTTTCTTTCTTTCTTTCTTTCTTTCTTTCTTTCTTTCTTTCTTTCTTTCTTTCTTTCTTTCTTTCTTTCTTTCTTTCTTTCTTTTTCTCAAGTTCCTTTTTCCTCTTCTGCTAAAGTAACTCAATTTAAGAGCACATAAATAATGTGTATCTGCACGTTGGCTTTGAAATACTTTGTCAGTGGTTTGGATTACTTGGTTTTCCTGATGCTGCAGTTCATGCTTTGGAAACACGGGGTGTAAGGTACCTACTGCGTATCACTAGAAGTAGAAAGACTGCCAGGAGAAGAGTCACCTTTCCAGCTTTACAGTTTGTGAACTGAGAAGTTGCTACGGATTCTGGTTTTCTACAGTTATGACTTGTCACACCTAACTCTACATAGCATAGTCAGAAGATTTGATATTGTTTGTAACTGTGCATTATCTTTCTCAGCAACTGAGCCAGTTTTGGTACAGCGATGAAACTGCATTGTGCCTGGCTAAGGAAGCAGTTCTGGCAGCTGGAAAAGGTGGCAGGTAGGTTTTAATAATTGTATTGTAGATTTAACATGTCTTTTCTCTAAATATTTTGTTTCTGCTATGTAGACAAGAGCATGCAGTTTAATTCATTACTCATTGTACTGCATTTTCATTCAACTGAGATACTGCAGAACTGCTTTGATGTTATTTACTGATCTTCCTGTTTATCATTTCATTGAATGTTGTAGGCTGTGCCTTGTAAAAGTTTACTATGAATCTTTTTAATTTTTTGAGAAATACAAAGTGCTTCAGAACATATTATTGGCTTGTAATTATTTTATTAGTTTTTATATGTTTTAGTAGGACAGATGGAAAAAGCTTGGTTTTCTTCCTGTTTCTGTAAAGAGTAATTTTTAATTCCAAGTTTTTGTGTGTACTTCCTTGCTTTTCTGAAACAAGATTTTCTCTGTAGTTGAGCTTAAGATCTTTATGTAGAATGAGGTTGAACAGGTAATGACTTTTGTACTTAAGACTCTGTTATTAAAGTAATTGATTGTTAGAATGGAGGAAGAATGCATTACATTTTTGGTACTAATATTTAAAATCTTTTCCCAAAGCCTCTCTGAGGACTGCTATAGAGTTTTGTTGCTGCTGTTTGCCTTTTAAAATTACAGTTTAAAGTTATTATGTGTTTTTTCAGGATAGCATGCATTAGTGCACCGAGTGTGTACCAGAAACTGAAAGAACAGAATGGTGAAGATTTTTCCGTGTGTATACTGGAGTATGACAGAAGGTTTTCTGTGTATGGAGAAGAATTTATCTTTTATGATTACAACTACCCTTTGGACTTACCTGAAAATCTCCTGCCACACAGTTTTGACATCGTAATAGCAGATCCACCCTATCTGTCTGAGGAATGTCTTCAAAAGACTGCAGAGACCATCAAATATCTAACAAAAGGAAAGATTCTGCTTTGCACAGGTATAACTAATAAAAATATTAGGTCCCCTTAAGTACCTTTTTCTCTGTTTCTAATGACAAACTTACATGAGACAAATACTAACTCAATAATGCTGAATTATCATTAATTGAAGGAAGAATATGTATCCTAAGCTTTTTATTTGAGTACTTGAGTTCAACCTTTATTTTAAACAGAAGGCAAGTAGGTTTTAATAGTTCAAATCAGTACTTTTTTCCTATGGCGTTATGAATTCTACTAAATTTTTGAAGAATTATAAGATCATCCAGAAAAATTCCAGAAATATAATTTTTCTTGTAAAAGGGCCACTCTCTATAATTGCAATGATTGAAATCTGGGAATGGCAAACATAGGTGCAAGTTACTGTTTATGTCTTAGGCACTGAAATACAGCAGGAGGAATTAAAAAGCAGTGATAAAAGCAGTGATAAAAGCAGTGAAACCAGGTAACTAGATGTCTGTACTTGTGGGTCCTTCTTTAGGAAGATGCACTTGCTGGTTTGAGAAGTGATGTGTGTCTACCCAAGTCATGGCTTTTCTTAAACTGTATTGTTATTACAAGACATCTGAAGACATCCAGGAAACCCTTCCAAAAAGCAAAGGACAAAACCCCTCTGTACGTACAGTTTGAGGGAAAGCAACCAAGCAAGCAAAATAAAGAAAAATTAAATAATGTGGCCATTGAAAGCCTGCTCCTTGGTTTAAGTGCACATGGCAGTCACACACAGCGGTGGTTCTCAGAAGTTTTTTCCCTAGAGTGGATAGGTGATTCTTCAGTTTACTGCTCAAGGCAGTAATTTCTCATTGTGTAGCTGCTAATATCACACTGGTTTATTTAAGTGAAAAACGTAATCTGTTTGCATTTCCCATGGCTCCCTACCATTTAACTGCCTTGGAATGTAGAAAGAAGACTGAGTTCAAGTTTGTTTTCTGTAAAAAAAGGCTCTGCTACCCTCTACTTATTTTTATGAAATTTCTTGGGCATTCATTTCCTTGGGATGTCTTACATTCTTCTAGGTGTATTTTAAATTTCCCAACAGATTCTATTGTTAAGGAAGGCTGAGGGTGCAGCTGCTTTAAGACTGCCGTCCTTAAAAAAAACAGGCTCTCTATATATGCATTTGGGAGGAGCTATTAAAAAAGTTCAAACATTCTGTTACTGTTTTTTCTTATTGAATACCAATTACTTTTGCTGCAGGTGCAGTCATGGAGGAACAGGCAGCAAAGCTTCTTGGTGTGAAGATGTGCAAGTTTATTCCAAAACACTCACGAAATTTAGCCAATGAATTTCGATGTTATGTGAACTATGCTTCTGGACTGGACTGATTCTCCTAAGATCATCTACAAATCTACAACTTTTTTCAGTCAAGCTTCATTCTGTTTTTTATCAGTTACTCCACATTTCTCAGTGCTGAAATATTCGGCTCCAAGGACTGTTTCTGGGATAACTGGAATCAACACAGTGTTATAGCCACTCTTTCAAATGTGTAAGCATTTGCAGTTACTGTGTTTCCTATTAGGTAAATGCCGACCAAGCAGCGCAGGTGCTGGATAATGGGAACTTCTCTGTTAGAGTTTCATTTTAACTGGTAGCTTTTACCATTTGAGGATACATCAGTGACCTCTTTGAAGTGATTTTAGCTTATAAGAACACATAGGTGTTGGCCTTGTAGGCATCAGACTCATCATTGCCAAAGAACTTGATAGTTCTGTAGTAGTTTGACCCATACATGTCCCTTAAATCTTGAATCATAATGGCTCTGATTAAATATAGTGCCTGCTTTTTAATAATTTCAATATCAAACTAAAGATGATCTACAGGTATGTCAAGTTCATAGTTATAAGAATGGTTATAGTTTTTTTCCAGTTGGCTGGTTTTATCTTTTTCTCCTGTTCCACAGACAGCAGCAGTGCAGTAGAATAGAAGCATCTTAAAAATCATTGAACCTTACAAGGCCACTGAGGAATAACATATTGATAAACTCCCACTGTTTCAAATACAAAAATGTTAGATTTTATATTCAAGGTTTGGACTATATTTCAGTCAAAACACATAATACATTGGAAAAACTTTGCTTTGGGTAAGTAGAGATTTTTGATAACAGGAAATTTTAAAGCCAGTTTTGACTAACCTTTTGACCACACTAGTGAAGTATTTTTGGGTGGAAGTTAGCTCATAAATTCCAAGGCACTCAGCAGTTTTATAATCTCTAAATACACTCTACAAAACAAAAGCACTTGTCTTTGTATGTCACACTGTATAAAGGCTAACAGAAATGCTGCATCTACAAAATGAATGATGTGAAATGAAGTATTAATTTTATTTTGTGGTGGGAATAAACCTAATTAAGCATGTGAGATGAGACTTTTTATAAGGCACTGATAATACTCATGTTTCTGCTGTCTGGATGCAGATTTTCCCATCTGGTGGAATAAACAGTTGAGCAGGAATAATGAAGATGGATTATAATCCTCTGAGTGCTCAGAGAATGGTGCTGTCTGAGCTGGACACAACAGTGTTCATAAATACCCACCCAAGCCACTGCAGCTCTCCTCCCCATTTTTCAAGAGATCTCTTTGTTTCCTAAGACTTTTCCCGCCTCACATTTTGTACCTGCTGCTTTCTCCCTGCATGTAGTGTTCCTGGGTTCCATGGTGACAGCTTTCTTCCTCTTCCACGTGCCTTGGTTTCTGTCACAGGTGTTAAAATGAAGGAAGTGCAGCAGAGGAAGCGCTTGCAGGGAGCACAGGCACCGGCCTCTCCTGACAGGCTTTGTGAGCCCAGGGCTCATAACTTTCAAACCAGATGCCACCCTTGCTGCTGAGCCAGAATGCCCCTGAAAATGGCTGTCCACAGGTGAAATACAGCTGCATTTAGTTGTTTTCCAGGAGGCCATCACTTTTATGTGGCCAGTTTAAACATAAAGCAGACCAGAATGTTAACTGCATAGCTGTTGGCACAAATCCATACTTTAAACCGGTTTATTACCTCAGTGTCTTGCACACCAAGCAGATGGAGACAATGAAGTAACTCATGAAATTTTGTTTTTAACTACATAGAGGCTTCAAGTGGGACAGGTATAATTGCCAGAAGGGATGATACTATTCCCCTGCCACCCACCTGAATTAGAATGTGCTGTTCAAATTGAAGCCTCACCTGGGTTGCTGCTTTACTTGCTTCATTTTGGTAAATGTGTGTTATTGGGCTCTCCATAGCAGAATTAAAAGATAGCTTTGCTAACTTCATCAGAGATATTTCTTAATAAAAATGCAATATTCAGTTGTACCAAGAAATTCACTTCCAAGAAAGTGAGTGCTGCTTCTCACATGTAGGTCAGACGGCTTTGAAAAGGGGCACTGTGAAGATGCAGTTACGAAAGGAGGGTACATGTAAATCTGCGCAGATGCACTCAACAGAGCAGCCCATTGTCCTCCACCTTCGCTCTTAAAAGCCTGGGGAGTGCAGGCAGTTGCTTAAGCAGAGCTTGACTAGTGGCATTTACAGCCTTCATCAGTGATGGGAGGTAAACTATTTGTCATACTTGATTCCAAGGAAGTAGCTGTTACTGAGAAGAATACAAGTCACAAAAATTCATAGTGAATTTGTGTTTTGTGCCAGAATGGTAACTTAAAGAAATATTATGTGACAGCAAAATCCCTCTTTGCTTCTGTAACGGGATTATGAATAAAAATACCAGTGTCAAGGAGTGATTGACTTTACTGGGGATGTCTCAAGGGTGGACTTTCTGTTGGAACAGACTCTGGTGAAGTGTTAGCGCCGTGCTACTTTTCCAGTGGCATTTATGACTGCACAGTCATATGTGCTACAGCCTCTTTACCCTAGTCCGGATAGTTATGGCTGTTCCCTAATCCCAGCGAGATGAATGGATGTTTATACTTTCTGAACACATCACAGCCTTTTCCCCCTTTTCCTCCTGCTGCTTTCATGTTCATGTTCCCCCATGTAATTCCATGTTTACTTGTAGCTGTAGATCTTCACCTATTCAGACAGACACCTTTGGGTGATGACTGGCAAGTAAACCCAAACTAGCATCTTAGGCTTTCCTCAGCCTTCCGGAATGATAGGAATTTCCCAACCTACCTTAAGTGATACTACAGACAAGAAAATAATCTCTTTACCGAGGATATTGTTCTGTGTTTTGTGGCTCCTAATGTATTCCAGGGACAACCTCGTTGAAGGAAAAGATTTTCCTGGCACAAAAAAAAAATTCTCAAATCAGCTGCAGCTGCCAGATAGTTCTAGCTTTGAATTGTTTGCATTTATTGGGCCTGGAGTTGGTTCAGTGAGGCATTTCATGTCTGCCTTCTGTCAACAGTTTGTGAAGCCTTGAAGCAACTCCAATGAACACTCCCTCCCCCATGCAAATTAAAGGCAAGGCTGCGGCAGCTGTAACCAGAGGGCTGGAAGCTGGAAAATGTCACACCACATTTGAAGTGAAACTGATATAAATCCACGATGTGATGACCTTGTTAAAAAAAACCCAATTCCAAACAAATGCAAACTACATTTAACACTCAGCCTTTCCCACATGAGTAATGTGGAGAGAGAGGATATACGGAAGGATATTTTGAAGGCCAGCAGTGTTTGTGTAGCTAATAGCTCTTGATGTTCAGTATTAACGAACAGTTGTTCACTAACAAAATATCAAACAGTTGCTCGTGCTAAAACATAAACAGCTTTTAAGAGACACCTAACTGTAAAACTGGATCAGGAAGCAAACTGGCTCAGCTAAAAGGTCTGTCACAGTGGAAAAGGAGGATAAAAAGGGAAAATGGGCTTCTGAACAAGATAACATAAAGATGCCTGAACCATGGGAAGCTTTCTGCACTTGTTGCAGTGTGACAAGGAGATTGCCAACACACGTGCTCTATTGATCTATGGAGGTTTTGCAGTTCTCCAGTTTCAGTCATCCAATTTCTGAAGCTTTATATAAGCTAAAGCATCTGCTTTTCTGGATTGGAGAAACTGATTATGTTCCATTTACCTGATCTTAGCTTGCACACTTGCACCTCCCAGGAATTCCCTGAACATGCTCTAGTTACTTGAAAACCTCAAAATGACTCCATAATTAATGTCTGCGGTACAGGGGAAGAGAGTTGCTGATCTCACTACAAAAAGTGAGATTTTTTTTTTTTTTCTCCACATCATGCAAATATATCTATATGCTCTAATAACTGATTTGTTGCAGACAAATTTGTATAACAAAACTGTGTGGGCAGACAAATGAGTCCTGCTGGAGGGCAGTGTTTGGCCCGACTTAGCTGGTAGCCCCTCTGGGTATTTAGTAAATGTTCAGTGTTGCATGGTTGGATATTTTGCTGTTGTTTTTTGGGGTCATTTTACTGCCTTTTAGGGTGAAGACTGCTTTCTATGCCATGGAGTCTGAGGGCTCAACTTCACGTTGCCTTAACCGTACATGTGGCGAAAAACCCCACAATGTAATGGTGAAATGCCTCACGGTTGTAAGGCATCAAGCTACTAAGACATCATCTAGTGCAATGTTTTTCCAATTTTGTGGGTCAGCCTCCTTTTTGAGCCCTCTGATTACCATTTCCCTCTGCTCTGAGGATGAGAAGTTCCTCCACATTAGGAGGAAGGAAAAGAGGTTGTAACTGCTGCAAGTATTTACATTCTCTGGAGAACAGGTAACTACCTACAACTGCTGGCAGCAGCCAGGCAATCACCTGTTCTCTGAGTAGGATAAACATTTTATGACCATCTTTGAATTCACCTTTGAGGATCCCCTTGAGATAGAAGCATCGCGATCTGAGGAAACACAGATCTGAAGACAAGGAGAATTGAGGAAAAGCATCTGCACAAAACCCACAGTGACGAACTTCAATCTGACATCATTATGGGAATCTTTTATTCATTTCTGTAGTTCTTAAAGTTATTTTAGGCTTTGTAAGAAGTTACACAAATTGCAGTGTGAAAATACTGTTATGCTAGACTGAGGCAGAGTCAATAATTATGCACCAAGACATGGAGTTGTCATACAACTTTCATTCTCTCTTTAACTTGTTAGTTGTGATTAGCTCAGTCTTTCCATTCTTCATCCAACAACACTCCAAAGAAGAGTGTGTTTGTGTAGTGTAGGGGCTTTCTCTGCTATGAATTAAGACCAATTTTGAGATTCATGATGTAGTAGATACATTGCTGCGTATGATGTTTATTCTGTAAAGATACTGCAGTCATGATCCTTCAGCTGTAAAAGAGATTCTCTTGCTGTACATTCAGATGTTTATCCATTTTGGTGAGTGTGGCCCTTTGAGGAATTCTGTTTGTGCAAGGCATGCCTGGTCATTCTTGATTCTTACTCACTAGGCTGAATCAACTTCAGTCTCTTGTTCTGGAAATGCAAGTTTTTGTGTATCCAGGGTTTCTAGCGAGGGCCTGCCATCGAGTTCCATCAGCAGTAGGCTGCGTAGATGGAAGGCTGCACATCCGCAGACCAGCAGCTCTTGCAGGTGATCGTCTGTTACGTGTAGCATAAGGAGAAATGAGTAATTGTAAAAATCAGTTGGATTTAACAAGTTTGGATTGGCTGGGACTCAATGACCTCTTGTAGCATCTGGAAGTTAAGACCTAGCCTGCTTACTCACCTGCAGCACACCTGAGGGGAAGCCTATCCGTGGTACTTTTTACTGGGAAATCTCCTCTCCTAAAATGAAAAAGGTTTTGGCCTTTCAGCTGCATGGAACACGGTTTTATCACAAGAAACTTAAGCAGTAAGTGATGGATGAAATTGAATACAAAATTCTTGGGACCCAAACTGTGTTTTTTCTGATTTATATTTTCTGTGTGATTGGACTTAGTCCACACCAAGAAAATCCACTGCGTTTTTACAGTATTCTAGCAGGTTTTTTTCTCAACACCTTTGTACCCTTAGCAATTTGGCATGTTTAAAAATAGCAAGCAGATAGAATATTGCTTCATGAATGACTAACTTAGCAAAGGTTTCCTTGCTGTAGTGTATAAATTAGCAAAAGAGGTAAAAGCTCAGAGGTAAAGCTTGGAGTTTATACAGTATAAAGGGAGGCTCTCCCAGCCTGAGAAATTATCCTTTTAACTGCTATTTTGTCACATGTACAGCAGCTATGTGATTTTTATATAATGGTACTTAAAAGTAGAGTATAAGAGATTCCTTAAAAATATCTACAACCAGTAGCCTGGTATAGTAATAGCTACCATGTTTTACAGTTGCATCGTCTTCTAAAATTTACTGTGAATAAGCAAAGATAAAATGTTCTGCTCTAAGGGGGAAAAAAGGCTATTTTGGAGTTTGCAATTATGAACTAAACAAGTTTACATGAGCTGAAGAAGTTGAATGAATTGCCATCTCTAATGACCTGAGTGACTGGACTTTCCATCTTGTATCTGAAATAACTGTAAGCAGAAAAAGAGGGCAAGTGAGTGTGTTTGCTGCTGTGGTGCAGTTTCCCGAGGTGGTCAGATGATGACGTGAGGCCAGTACTGAAACACAGCTCCTAATACATTCTTCATTCTGATGAGGGCTTGTTCTGGCTCACCAGCAACTTCACTTCTTGCTTGTCTATGCTGGAATTTACGCTCTCTGCCTCCTTTTCCTGCTCAGGCACACAGGTGCAGCCCACAGGGATGGTGATGTAATCCTCGGTGTAGACGTAGCGGCCCCCGGCACAGGCGGGCGTGCGGCGCAGGATGACCGTGGGCATGTACACCGGGGTGCTGCGGAAGTGGAAGCTCTCCTCGCCAAAGATCCCCATCAGGCAGCCTTTGCACAGGCAGTAGGCTTCGGGAATGTATTTAGGGTATCTCGTGGGATCGTAGGAAATTCTAGGGAGCAGCAAATGAAGATTCATTAGTACCTCTAAAAACAGGGATGTTCATCTGGAATTGTATAATCTTAGATATTATTTTAATTATTATATCATTATAATAATTAGATCATGTTTTTGTCATCTTTGCCAGGAGAAAAGTAGCTGTAGCTGTTGCTGTCTGGATTCTAATTTGTAAAGTGTAAAGAAAAAAACATGAACGGCTTACAGAACTGATTAGGTCCTACAGTGTGCATGGAAGTATGAAGTGTCTGGCATTCTGAATTGTGGGATTCAAGGATTTAAACAGAATGAGTTTTGCATTTTGGACTGAATGGGTAAACAGAGCCTTAAAAAGGACACTCGGGCATTTCTAAACTTTTTTTCTCCCTCGAGTTCTTAAAAAACTGGTACAAATCCTTGTTAATATTATTATTCTTGTTAAAGCCGTGACATGATGTTTTAAATTTTAGTAATTTAAATAGAATTGAATTGTACTATTATTTCTGCAATAGGTGTTGCTCCCTAGTGTACTTGGGGTCATAAAGGCGCCTTCCCCTTGAAAGTAGAACTCTGTATTGCTTTTTCTAATTCATGTCTACTGTATCTTCCTCTAACCGGAGAACAGCAACGTTTGCATGCCCACACTGAGATAAACTGCAACTTCCTGGGATGGGGCATCCACAGCTTCTCTGGGCAACCTGTGCCAGTGTCTCACCATCCTCACTTCCTAATACTTCCCAATATCTGCCCTCCTCCAGTTTAAAGCCATAATTCCTTGTCCTATCACTCCATGCCCTTGCGAAGAGTCCCTCTCCAGCTCTCTTGTAGGCCCCCTTTAGATACTGCAAGGCTCAGCCTCTCTTCACAGGAGAGGTGCTCCATCCCTTTGAGCATCTTCATGGCCTGCTCTGGACTCACTCCAACTCGTCCATGTCCTTCTCATCTTGGGGTCCTAGAGCTGGATGCAGTCCTCCAGGTGGGAGCTCTTAATAGATCTTAAAGTGATCTTAATAGATTTGAAGTGATTTGTAAATTGTGTTTTCCAGGGTTGGCAGCACTTCCTTGGGTATCCAAGTGTTTACCTTTTATCTCTTCAAGCCGTCTCTGAGATGAGGTTTCAGGTTTGGAAGAGACAGCGTAAGNTATAATGACCATTTTACATATATATATACAATTTAAAAAATTTATTTTCCTCACAAAAAAATCTGACCAGTTCTCTCATAGCCAGAAATCTGTGATGTTGCAGATATTTT
>VYZQ01037874.1:10273-25268 GCA_013400655.1 Mystacornis crossleyi
GTTCCAGAGCATATTTTTAATGTTTTTTTTTTTTTTTTTTCACTAAGAAAACATTAATACACCCAAATTTATACTAATCTATTCAGTAATTTTATTTTTCAGAAGTTGTACAGGAGAGAAAAACGAAATTTAAACAAAAATTTGTATTCTCTTTTTCTATGTTAGTTCCTATAAGAGTTCCTTTAGGAACTGTGTATGTTAGAAAGCTCCAGCACTGTCTCTGTGCTGTTAAGTTAAACACAGAATCAGAAAAGTTGGGGTTGGAAGGGATCTTTAAAAGTCACCTAGCCCAAAATCCCCCTGCAATAAGACATTTTCAACTAGATCAGGTTGGTCAGAGACCCTTCCAACCTTACCTTGACTGTTTCCAGGGTTTGGGGCATCTATCACTGCTCTGCGCAACCTGTTCCAATATTTCATAGCCCTCATTTTAAAATTTTCTTTCTTATATCTAATTTATCTTCTTTTAGTTTAAAAACATTACCCCTTGTCCTATCACTACAGGACTGCTGAAGAGTTTGCCCCCTCTTTCTTGTAAGCCCCTTTAAGTCCTGGAAAGCCACAGTAGGGTCTCCCTGGAGCCTTCTCTTCTCCAGGCTGAACAACTCCAACAGTCTCAGCCTTCCTTCATATGAACCTTCATTAGTTTTCCATAGCACCAAGGAGAGGGAATAAAATGTGTGTGTTTATTTATTAAACGTCTTTGCTGACTTAAGCCTTGCTGAATATTATTCAAATAGAGTACCGGGAAGTGGGGGAATTCCAAGTCACCTGTTCACCCTGGGGTCAAAAAGACAAAGTCATTCACAGTATCAGTTAAAATGCATGGAAATTAAGAAAAGCTATTGTCAGAAAAACGTGTTTAATGGACTAAGTAAAACTAATCAAAATGTTAACAGCTAAGAAGGCCTGTACAAGGTAAAGATCTAAATAGCAAGAAAAGGAAAGTTTCCACTTGAACGTGTTGTTTGCAGTGTCTTTTATGACGTTTGAGTATACTACTCAATTACTGTCTCCAGTACACTCAAGCAAACTGTCTGTACACCGTGATACTATTAAATACCAAAGTATTTGGAATAAAAATATTTTAATTTTATATGGTTTTGAGGATTTCTTTTTGTTTATCTGGGGTTTTATATTAGGTATTTTATTAATATAATGGATGGTGATTACATATATTCTCCTCAAATTGATCATAAATATCCAATAGCTAACATTTTCCTGCAGGCTAACGATGATGTATGGCATCTTTTTTTTTTTTTTTTTTTTTTTTTTTTTTTTTTTTTTTTTTTTTTTTTTTATTNTTAGGTCTTTTTTGTGATAATTCATTTATATCATCAAGGCTAGTGACACACAAATGATTCTGAAACTTGTAAGATAGCAATGCAAATAGTCAAATTAGCTTTCTTAAAAATGCATCTCTTCAAAATATCACAGTTTGGTATTTGCCGGCATCTTTTAATAAGCTCTTGAATCATAATACTAGTAAAACAATACTGTGTCTCCTTGGTACATCAGCCAAAGCAAACACATACTTTGCCAAAAAGACAGGTGTTAACAAGTGTTTTGGTTTTCTTTATCAGAGCAGTTACTGCTCAGTGAATACCTCACCTTAACTTTAAAGTTTTTATTGACAATATAATGATGATACTGGCTACGGAGATTTGGCTGGGCTGCTGTAGGAAAGCAGGGAGACTCCAATCTAAAAACAGTAGTGTAGAGAATAAGATTTCCACTCCTTTAGCACTTACTGGTGTTAAACCTTACGCTGCTGTGCTTTCCTTGCCCCTGAGCAGGTACATATGCTCAGACTCACAGGTAGCCAGGAGTCAGTGCACAGCCTCTTTCCAGAAAGGAGGCTTGGGCATCACCTGCATGCAGCTGAGCACCAGGAAAGCTGTGAGCAGCCTGTCACTCTGATTACACAGCCTGTTGAGAACAAGGGATTTAAAACAAACGGAGCCAACACAAGCTGGCAGTTTAAGGAGAAAAGCTTGGTTATTGCCAGAATTTATGGTACAAAAGGGCAGTCTTTTCCAGTATTTTAAAAATTATCATTCCTTGCCAAAAAGTACAACTGCCCCACATCAGAGCTTCTGAACACTATTTCTAGAAAAAGCACTTCTTTACAGATGAACTGGACATTCCATACACTGTATAGTTAAAGTGGATAACCAAACTGCTAAAGCCTTCTCTTTGTAGAAAATCCACTCTGACAAAGCCAACTGAGTGGCTGCTACCTACCCTTCTCCCCTCTGACTCACAAAGCCTGAATTCAAACCTGATGGCACTCACAACACTCTGGTCTTTTCTTAGCACTTGGAAGGTCTTTACTTGACATCAAAAGCAGTAAATTCTCTACAGTGTCACCCACCTATATAAAAATCCGTGATGGGCCCCCACTCATATGGTGTCAAATATGTTTCAGGGGGTCTTTTTAAATTTCTCCACTGAATTCTCCTGTCATTTCCACTGGGAATATGCACTTCATCAGAGAAAATTCTGGGAAGAGACACAGAGTGCGTAATGATTGGTAAGAGTTTGAAGAATGCTTTGACCAGTCCTGTGTGAAAAATAGCAATGCCAGCAAGGACTCCCTTACTCGTCTCATATAACTACTTCAGAGTGAGTCCTTGAAGATCACACTCAACTAAAGTTAGAATTATAAGTGAGAGTAAATAAATACTGTCTGTTTCAATGCATTAAACAAGCTTGCTCTGTCCCTGACACATCCAGTTGTCAGAGAAGGAAATCCCTCTGTTATATATCTGCCCATAGTCTTCAGGCCAGGGGACGTGTATGAGCAAGCAGGCCATGATGTGGGATATGTCAGAGAAAATTTTATTTAGCTTATATGAGCACAGTCACATCCACAAATCACTCATGACTCTACAAATTAAGGTTGAAGTCTTGTTCACTTAAGCCAACATTGTTGGGGCAGGTTCTGAGGTTTTGGCTATGAGCTGGAACCGTGGGCAATGCAGAACAGGTCACAGCTCCAGGCAAGGCTCCTGGTGCAGCCATCCCTGAAGAGAGCTGGTAGCTAACAGCTGGAAGAGGACAAGGACAAGCTTCCATCCCACTCCTCGGCCAGTGCTGCAGGCAATGCCACTCCTGCCCCCTGCCCGCACCTCTGGGCAGGCTCAGCTCCACCTCCGTTGGACTGTGGGGGCAGCTGAGGAGACAGATGGGAAATGCCTCTCGTGTCTCCCCAGAGGAACAGGGCCCCCCTCGGTGTTACAGTGGTGACAGTGATGGCACAGGTCAGCAGCCTTGTTTGGTGAGTTGCCAAAGCCAGGCTGTACGTAAACTTGAGACTGAAATCCCTTGCTCGAGCAGACAGAACTTCAATGGAATTGTCCCCAGCAGAACAAATCAGCAGCTGGGGATAAAGAGGACAGCTGAGGAGATCTGGCCAAGGGGCATAAAGGTGGGGCTGGAGGGACCATGACTGGGGAACACTGGTAGCCATCAGAAACCAACACTAAATACCTTCCTAATATTAACAACTGCCCCAAAATCCCTTTGCCTTCCCAGCTGGCAGGAGGCACTGTTCAACCAGGCAGCCTTTGTTTTTGGTCTGGGGCCAAAATGCATCAGTCAGCCAATAAGTGAGCGTTATAAAAACAATCTACTGGACTAACTCTACGATATATATTTTCAAAGTTCATATTTATAGTTTGCAAACTCTGTCTTTCAGATAGCAAGTCCTAGTAGCACCAGAAGCTGTTGAATATTCCAATCAAACACAAAATTAGAACAGGATTCTGTGCCACAAATACAAAGTAAAGCCATCTGCCAAATTTCTAAAATACCTCACCTAGAGATCTGGTAATTCTCTTTTAACATGAGCATAATATACAGCTTGCCCCTAAAGAAGCAACCTCTGCTATATTTAGCAGATTTTATAGTAAATCCTAATCATTGAAAGACTATTTTTATGCTATGTATAGATTTAAAGATGACAACCATTTCAAAGTTTCTAAAGAAGGGACAACATTTTTCTATTATTTATTAGTTCATTTTAGGTCACTGGAGGACTTCCAAAGACATCTTCCTTTTCTGTCTTATAAATCCTAAGAGTTAAGTAAGTATTCTCAAATAAGCACAATTTACAGTATGTCAGCTTAAAATAAAATCATAACACATTTCTAAATTGATAGAAATTGCATAGCACCAAATGAGAAATAGGGATTTTATCCTCTCATTTATACATGCTTGTCTCTCTGTCTATAAACATATGTTTGCACATACTGTGTATTGATAGATTAACATTACTTAACTCTGCATTTGCAACACTGTACTTAAAGTTGTGTCTGCATTTTTACTTCAGAGGTTTATATCTCAGCTATAAAATATTCTCTCTAAGCCGTATCTTGGCAAAGACTGACAAGCTACAAATTATTATTTTCTTTTTAGAAAAATTAGAAGGAAATGTCAAGACAATAATCCCTTCTTCTTCATAGTGTCAATAGGATGCATGGACTGATCCAGAATTCAAGTTGGTAACTCAACCAGAGCCAAGAGAACAAATTTTCACTATTACAGACTTGGCTTGTTTTGCTGTGGGAGTGAAATTCTGCACCCCCTTAGCCACTAGTGTGCTTTGCATTCTTTCTCTGTTTTCAGCAACTTAAGAGTTTCTCTGTTTTTAACAACTTAAGAGAAAACATAATTTCCTTAAGCCATTTACCAGTCATCTGTAAATGTTCATGATTAACAACAATTCTATTCCAAATTTTAGTGAAAAATGGCAGAACTGATTCAGAAAGTGGTAAGAACAGCCTGGGATTTCATTGTAAGCACTGGCTGATGACACAGAAGCAAGCAGTGAAGACTGAATGCTAACAGATCTGATACGGTAACAACCTCTCTTCAGCCAACAACTGGAGTTGATTTTAGAGGAACTTTATATAAACTGTGGCAGGGGGAGAGATATAGGGCAATCTACAAAGCAATAGTTCTTCAGCATATCCCACAAGTGGGCCCATTTCTCCCCTTCTGTCCTATATACGTGTTATTTATAAACTCTGGCACTGTGGCAAAGTGATAGGAATCGTCCTTTAACAAATCTACCCAAACAGTAACAGTCAATGAACTTTTATATAAGCATTTCTGCCACCAAAGCTTAATTAGTTCAAATGAAGTAATATGAGATATTCAAAAGTTCATCCTCATCATAAAGACCAACACTGAAATTTATTCTGAAGAGGAAAAAAAACTCTGTGAAGGATTAAGTAGGAATCTTGTGTCTCACAGGAACACCATGTGCCAAAATATGCCACCCTTAGATAGAACTTCTGCAAGTAGTCTTTCTGCAATCTTCAATCCAAGATAGCCAATAAAAATGTGCGTCCTATAGGATAAATTGTAGCTTCAGAAATTTCTAAGGTGGGGAAGGCTTTTTTTCATAAGAAGCCAGTGAAAATTATTTGATTGTGCAAAAGAATTTCAGATAACTGTGTGATAGACTTCATCAGCCCTCACTGGCTAAAAAAGTACTGGGGCCTGTTTAGCACCATTTTAGGGCCCTCTATGTCACTAACCTAAGGCAAAAATGGTGGAGGCCTGTTTAGGCTTAGAGGATTGATAGCATGAGGATAGACACTTCTAGGTAGCAATATCTGAAGCTGCCCCACATGAATTGAGCTGGAGACTCGGTTTCCACGGGGCAAGATCCACTGGCAGTCTGCATTGACTGGACGAGACCAGAATGCATGAAATTCTTATTAAGAAGTGAAGATCACTGTGTAGGCCATGTTGTCTCCTGGCTGCTGCGCCACACCCCAAACTACCCTTCATAAATAGTTGCTTTTTCTGTTTTGCCTGCTACAGGCAAAATTTATGTTACAGTGGACTGTAGGGAGTCTCAGTAAAATACTGCTCATAGCTAAGTATGAATAAAGCATGTTCTTCTGTGTGAGCCCAAGTATTGGTAGAACAGAATTGCTTATTTAGGTAAATAACATTTCATCGACTTCCATAAAACATTTCATTCATCTTCATTTAACATCAAAGCCTCAACTAAATCTATGTACCTAATGTATTTTAATTAAGCAGAGGACAGGTGAAGAGTTTTTCTTTCAACATCTCCAGTTGCACTCTGCTGCTCTAGTCAATGAAAGTGAAACTGTAAAAGCACGCCTTCATTATTAACACTAATTTTTACTTCATTTTCATTTTTGCTCTTAGAGATTGGATTGTCATGCTATGCATACGGGAAGGCAGGCACTGGGAAGGAAGTGAACACGTTCATTCCAAGAGATAGAACAGTCTTGTTTAGTGGTATTTTGGGGTTTTCATACCTACATAAGAATTTTTAACTTTACTGGTAAAAACAGTAGGCATCTTCTCAGGATATGGGTTATCTCACAGACTTCTTTCTTCTCTCCTCACTTCATGGTTACCGCTGCAAGCCCTTCTGTGCAAATGGTACCAATTACTTCCACAGAAGAAAGATTCCAGAAAGGCACAGTTTCAGAAGAGAGATGGCACTGTATGTTCAGGCATTCCTGTGCTGACCATCACTGCTCAGTGACAGTATTACAGTTTCAGTGAAAGTGGTTTTTACTTCCAAGCTCTATAAAAATGAACATTCCAGAACTGAAGTCTGATCTACATGTGTAAAAAATGAGGCTGGGGCAGAGAGCTGTTAATTTTAGTGCAGTTTTGTATTCTAACCCCAGATTTTCATTAAATGGCACCAGTTTTCAAGACCAGGGTCTTTGACAAACTGTAAAGAAATAAAAACAGCACCAATGAAATGCATTTCTGATGTGAGATATAGCCTGCTTTTAAGAGTGGTCATCATGATTATATGGTAGTTTTGAAATGAAGAGTGTTTTTCCAGTTGAAACGAAAAAAAATTATAATCTTGTAGATAGACTATATCTATATCTATATCTATCTATATCTATATATCTATATCTATATCTATCTATATCATCTATATCTATATCTATATCTATATCTATATCTATATCTTTATCTCTATATCTAATCTGCCTGACACTTTTTCCTAAGTGATCATAAAATCTTTACATGTCATTGTATAACAGCACCTCTAACAGCAGAGTGGCCCCATGACACAATTCTGGCATGCTAGTTCACTGAAATAATGCCCAATAAAAAGTTAGATCATCAATATTGTTTCCTGTATATAGCATTCAAGTTTCCCCTGGAGCTTTGATCCATGAACTGACCCAGTCTAATCCTACTTAGATTTGAGTTCAGAACATATGGGATAGGTAGCATGCAGTCAGATGCTCAAGAGATAGAAATGTTCTATTGATTATCAGCCCCAGAAAAGAGACACACTTCTTCTAGCTCTCTTGAGCAAAACTGCATTTTACTCTGCAGGACTACAAAACATTACATAAAATATTTTATGTTTCTCATACCTCACTGCTTAGAATTATTTTGTCTTATTACCTTAAGATAGCTGATTACGATGCAACATCAGGTAGTAACTTCCTCCAAATAAAAGGAAAAAAAAGTTTACAAAGAGAATGTAAAAAACCTAAATTTAGTATTCTTTCCTTTGAAACTGTGTAATTTTTTTTCCTTGAACAGTGTCTTGGTTTGAAACAAATTGGAGGAATGTCTGAAATGAACATCGTCTGATAGAAGGCAGGTTTCAGCCATCCCTCCCCCACAGGTTCGGGAAGAAATTCCTTGGAGGAAAGTGAAAAAAACTGTTTATTTAACAAGCAGAGTGCACGCAGGCATGGAAAAAAGAATAACGTCAAATAATAAAATTTTTTGCTGTGGAGAGAACCTTGTAGAATTCAAAGTCCTTTGTGGTGTGGCTCTCTCCTCTCCGGAGCTGGGGTTCAGCATGGGACCCTCTGGGCTGCAGTGTGGGGCCTCCCGGTGATGCTCTGGTGTTGCTGAACAGTCCAGAAGAGAAGATGAAGAAGCCGAAGTCCCAGGGCTCTGTGCTTTAGCTAATGAACAAGAAGCTAGCTAAAAAACAAGAGAATGCCACTCTCCTCCCTGCTGTAGAGAGCCGAAAGCTGAGGAAAAAAAATCCCAGGAAGATGCTTTCCTCCGCTCTGTAGCAGCAAAAAACACAGGGGAGTGTAGGTGTCCTTGAAGCACAAACCACTCTGAAAAATTCGCCTCGATTCTCTCCTCCCTTTCCTAAGAAACAGCTTAAAGACACGGGAAGTGTGTCTGTCTGGCATAGGGCAGACGATAGGGAATACAGTATCATGCAGTCATCCCAGGACAAAAAGACAAAGAAATGGCTTCCTTCGTCTCACTCTGTCAACACATTAGTGCATACGAGGTACAGAGATCTCCAGTGCTTGTAAATTACAAATTAGACACAACTATGCTATCTTTTGATTCTGCTTTTGGTTTGAGTTTTTTTCTGTCCAGTTTTGGCTGGGTTTTTTTCATTCTGCACTGTAACTCAAAAAAATCCAGATAAAATTTTTTAACAAAAATTTGTCTCAGATTTGTCAGGAAGGTATTCTCCCTAGATTTTACCTGCGTGTGTAGCCCTATGCTGGAAAGGTATCAGTTGTTCCAGAGTGATGCTGGTTGACTCAATAAATCATTCTCAGAAAATTCTCCATTATATCTTCTCACCAGAGTAGGCTCATCTGCAAGTGATTGACAACAACTCAGCATTCATTTGGTTTTTTTGATTTATTTAAATACATTCATTATTGCTCACATACCACAATGATGTGTATTAAAAATAGATGATACATAGCTAATCCTAGCAGTTCCATAAAATTGTAAATTATTATGTGGTAACTTTGCTGCAATGAATAGTCGCATAATACGTTCATTGTGCCTTTCGGAGACACTATGGAAAGATAGTTCAAAGTCCACCTCATAAAAAAGGGTGTGCTTGAGTGTGGTAAAGACAGGGCTAAAGGAGGGTGAGAGTGCTATTTGTAATGGAACAGGGCTATCCAATCATCTCCCTGCCATCCTGACCAACCTGTCAATCAATCATTTGTTTAATAATCACCCATAGAAATCATCCCTAAACCCGGGTTATTTAGCACTTTATGCCCATTTAAAGCACAGTTATGACCTTGTAGTTAGCTTCAGTTATGCAAAATATGTATACTACATTTTGCATACAAATAGCAAAGGCAGGAAGTTAATCATGCTATTTATAAAACAAAACAGCCCTAAAGTTAAGTGAATGGCTTTTCTGCCATGGTTCAGCCAGGTAATGAAACATGTGCCTGAATTTAAGCACATGAATCACTCTATTGATTCAAAAGCAGTCTGCAGGTGCCTAGAGTTCAGTGTGCACTTGAGTTGTCTGATGGATCAAGGCCTCCCTCAGTTACAAGAACGCACAGAAAGATGTTTGTCAGGTGCACTTCAGGACTGTATGTATAAGGACAACACGAGTGAAATTGACAAAATAAAAATTAAAATAATAATTAGAAAAAAGAAAGGGATAGGTCAGGAAAAAGAAGATACCAAGAGCAGTGTGGCATGTTGGCTCTGTCTTGCTGTGATGCCAGCCCCTCGGGAAGGGCTACAGTGCTGCCCTGGGACCGGGGTGTCAGCACTTTTGCCTAACCTTGGCTTTTGGCTTCCTCTCACATGCACTGTGCTGTGTACTGGATCTGCAGCAGTACCTTACTTTTGGTAGCTTCTTTCTACAAGCTTACTTGATTGTGGCTCCACAAACCACCACAGCAACACTCCCTGGGGTAGGAGGACGGTGTGAGGGGGCGATTGTGCAACTTGTTATAAACCTACTGCTGCCTGCTGGATGCAAAACATCATGTTAAAATACACATGCAAAATCATTCCTTAATATATGTTTTAGACAATATGGGAGAATAGTGGCAGATGTAATACAGAGGTTTCTCATGCAACCCTGTGTGGCAAATAACTGTTATTAAGTTTTACTGTGCGTGAGGGAAAATGAGGAGTTTCTTTAAAGTGTATTCACTCAAAATTGTAAATACCAGAACCTTTGATACAGAAAAGTCTGAACTCTAAAAGCCAAAACTTGTGTCTAAAGAAGGTGGCCCAGCTCCCATGAACTCCTTGAGAGGCAAACAGGCGCCTTTAAGAGCACAGGATTTAACCCAGGCATGAACAAACACAAGGCAATGGAGCATGCAGGCATCACTGGTGAGCTGGCAAACAAAAGAAGGCCTCCTGAGCAAAATGTGTTTTAATTTGATATTTGTAGGAAAAAGGGGGATAAGGGACTTAACTGGTTTATAAGTTTTAAAGCAGAAGACAAAGGAGAATAGCAGACTAAAATCTGAGAGCTTTTTGAGGTCCGGATGAAGTGGGAGAAAAAGTCTGGGAGGGGTAAAAGAGAAGGGATTGGTGAAGACGAGCATAAACAAACTGGTCGGTGTAGTACATGGGATACAGAGCTAAGTCACTTGTGACATGTTGGAAGCCGTGAAACAATTTGAAGTCAGAGGAGCACTAAAATTTATAAATAAGGGACATATCTAACCAATATTTCCATTTTTTCCAGGTCTCACACTCCTATATCTCCCAGGCTACAAGTGTACTAAATAGTTAATGCTCTGAATAAAACATCTCTCCAGCCCACTTGTGATCAGTATGCGCTGAAATGTTCCTGCTCAGACAATCCCTTTGACCCGAGGAACATATAGTGCATTTATTAGCACTCTGCGCTACTGTCCAGGGTAGAAAGGGTTCAGCTCCTTCTAGTTTAGGCAATGTGGTGCTTCCTACTCTCCACTGCCTGACCTCAAACCCTATGCTAACAAGCTTTCCAGTTTTCCACTGTTAGCACTGATCTTCTTGGAAAAGATAATAATTTAAAAGACTGTAGAAGTGAAGAAATCCAACAAAAACTGGGTAGATCATGAAAAGTGCAAGTAACTTTAGTGGGATTTGGGGGTACCAGCATCCTCATTATTTGTTCCAGGACACTGTAAGGAAATAACACCAGCTTCTTGTGTTAGAGGAAGTCTTCTGTTAAAGCAAAGGGAATGCTGTTTTGCTGAACAGCACAAACCAACACAACAATAGTGTTTATAAAGAACTTCAGATGCTTTACAATAAATCTGGATGTGCTTAAAAATCCCATAAGGGTTTTAAAAAAATGTGAATGTGTTTTCTCAAGTAACTATTTAAAGCATATTAGAGTTTATTTAATTGCATTGGGATTTTTCAAAGCATATCAGGGCAAAACAGTAGAGTATAGGCCCCAATATGCTAATTAATAGCTAGCTAGACCCCTGAAATAAACCTGCTACACTTCATTAATCAGACGGTAATTGAATTGGCACAGTACTTCTGTGCAAACTATATGTAGATAGAACTACCAGTCCTGCCAATGGAGAGGGGAGCTTCCTCCACACAAGTATGTTTTTGGACAATGCACTAACATTTTTTCTGTGAGCAGTTGGCCTTTATGATACTTTTCTACATGGAAAAATCTCACATTTCTGATCTTAGTGAATTATTACTCATGCTGAGACACTTTTAAGGTGAGTACTTTACAATGACCATAAATTCAGCTCAGGACAAAAGAACAAATCACAACTGATACACTTTGGTTTTTCATCTATCTGCCTATTAATGTTATTAGAAAATAATAGTGTTGACAGATGTTTCACTTACAAAATTTATTTTCAACTGGATGAAAACTAAATACCCGCGGCTTGAACTGGCAAATAGTAACTACTTTGCTTACAGAAAATCAAACAAGAATTTTCCAGCAGGAGTGATGAAGTGAAATTTTGAATATTCCTTGTCTGTAGTCAGATCTGATAAAAGACTTAACAGGATGAAAAGGAAATGGACAGAAAAAACTCTTCAAATTTATAACTTTTTAAAATGAAATAACTACTGAGCATTCCTTCAACTTTAGAAAAGAGACCACGTATTTGTGTATGACCTTGGGCAAGTCACTTTGGTCTGAGGTACTTTTCAGGGTAATTGGCAGAAGCTGAAAGCTAGATGCCAGAGGCAGCTTCAGCAGCACTGAGCTGTTTAATTCCAGTTTAAATCAGCAGGAGTCAAGCATTCCAGCATCTCTGAAAGTTCAGAGATCTGTATCTATGGATCCCTCATCTGATCTGCCATTGCTTGCCTGTCTTCCCTGTCATAAACTTCTGTGGGACTGTCCATAGGCATCAAGTCAGATATCCATTTGAACATATTCCTGAACTGTATCCTTAGCATTTGGCAGTTTTGAAATTTTCAGTATCTTCTGCTAGATTGTAAATGGTGTCATATCTGCCTACCCACCAGGTATGTACCTACCTACATTTCATTCATCTCTTGAAGTGCGCAGCCATTTTTATAGGGAGGAAAAAGGCACCTTTTGATTGCAAGCAAGCACTTCAAGTTTCAGCAGTAAAGTAAGACTTAGAGAAATTTCTAAACAAGTGAAAGTTACCCTGGATAATGAAAACACTTGAATATTCTTAATTAACTATAAGAATTACAATGCACACCAGCTCTGATGTGCCTGTGCCTGTGTGTGCATGCATGCACGCATGCACATTGCATGGATGTCAAGAGTGCCAATACACTCAATTCCTACGGTAAAATAAACTAATAAGAAGCAAAGAAAGATGGGATTATTTTTAAGATATAGTTGTATTAATACATGCCCATCGAGGCCATAATAACAAATTAACATCATGTTAAAGGGGAGAAANATTATTTTTAAGATATAGTTGTATTAATACATGCCCATCGAGGCCATAATAACAAATTAACATCATGTTAAAGGGGAGAAACAGCTGTGATAGTCACATTGTTTATCAGAGGAAGATACAGTTCTTTGATCTAAGAAAAACAAAGGAAATTACCTACTGTTTTCTCAACAAACAGTTTAAACCGATTAGGTATTTTGAACTTCTGTGCCTATTGAGGGAAACACTATCCTTAGAGTTGGCTTGTTAACAAAAAGTAGTGTAACACTTTGGGGAATATATTCTCCAGCTATCTTATTTCTTCTAATCATTGTCCCCTTTCACTGGAGAATTTCACATTATTCAGCAACATATGGACCAACCATTTCTTCAGTAATCATGTCTGAACAAAGTAATCATTCCCTCATTAACCAATTATTCCTCAGAATCAAATGAAACAGACATATTTGCTAAGACAATTTCCTTTAATAAACCCTATGGAACCGTACCTTGTGCATACCCCATCCAAGTAGTTTAATTCAAAGATCACAATGTAGATGACAAAGAGGGATTCTTGTTTTACACTGGCAATAAATGATCTCAGGAGCAAGGTTAGGGATGAAATTAATACCAGATTAAAGAAAAAAGAGCAATGTTAAAAGGGCAGTAATCACTGGCTAAAAAATTAACCTTTTGTATTCCATGCTATCCTTTTTCTGTATGCTTAAAGCTCAGAGTAGAATCCTGTTCATTTTAAAGAAGGTTGAAGTGCAGGTGGAAAGACAGCTCTGAAAAGGCCACTAGTCTATGTGATACTCAAAACACACAGAACCACGATGGAAAAAATGTTTGAATGTTGGACAAAAAAACATACCTTCAAAATATGTGGCAGTTCAGAAAGAACACAGGAAAACTCTGTCTGGTGAGTCTTTAAAAAAATCTGGCTGTTTGGATTTCTAAGTAGGCTTATAAATAAAAATCTGAACTTGAGAATTCAAAGTAAAATTTATCAAGCTGATATGTGTTTACGTGTTGTATACAGCAGTTTCTTTACCTCTTTGGCAGCTATAATTCACTTCTCTCTTTGATGGATTAGAAATTTCATTATAAACCCAGAAAACTGAAAATGTAATGCTATTCTGACTTCCTTCTTCTTACTACTGAAACAGAGAGCTACAAAATGAACAAGGAACTCTCTCTTTAAGATATAGCCAGGATTTCAGCATTCTCCAATTCCTTTGTTTCATCATGCTGTTTTCAGAGAAAAATACAGCCCAAGTATAGACTGTAGGGGTAGTCAGCTGAAAAGCCAAATTCTTTATGTTTCACTTGTCTCAAACTTGCAGGGCCTGAACGTTGTGAGCAATATCTTAAAAATGCATTTTGAACATCTTAAGCTCTATTGAAGTATTACTCTTATATCTTACCATGAATTTTGAAACTTTTTAGGTTCTTCTTAATTATTACCATTTTGAGGTATTTCTGATTTGCAGTCTAGAGTTGGAATGGGAAACCAAGAACCACCACCTTCTCTAACACATTCTCTAGTGTTCTCTCAGCAGTAACTTGCAACTCAGCACTACTGTCCCCAGATCCTTCCTGAGCTTGAGATACAGCTGACTTTGTGCAGTTCCGCACAAGAATTGTGTTACCTGGAATTTTCATTTCTGCCACAATTGTCACCAAAACTTAGTCTGCAAATCCCACACATGTTATCAGAGTGTCTATCAGAGCATCTCTGCTTCCTGGCCTTCAGCTTAGTGGTTTCCCCAACACAGCCAGCTAGCTATAAAATAGCTCATTGGACAGCAGGAGCAGCCCATCTGAGTTAATGATGAAATCAACAAATACTGAAAACTTGAGATACAAGCTGGGTAAAATAATCTGTTAGCCTATGCTAATTTTGGGGAAACTGTCTTTTTGCACTTTAGAAGTCTTGAATTATGTTGCCCCTACATGTTAATTCATTTGCTAAAGCAAAACTTTTCAAACTGTAGTGCAGATTATGCATGCAGGAGACATTACTTATAAAAGAGAAGTATGCTGATTATAATTAACCCATGATTATGTCCTTATTCAAACTAAAAATTAGCTCACAGTTGGGACAAATATGCCAAAAATACCTTCAAAAATGTCATTCATATACCTAAATGGTCTGTCTTCTTACTCAGATTATCCATCTGGTAGTGTAAGGGTGCTGTTTTCATAATTCTTAGACTAATTTTATTTCTATGCCTATAAATCAGAAGTCTTAACCAGTTAGTCATTCACAAGTGCCAGGAAGATGGACCTCCACAAAGTAGTGGTGACAGCTGTCACTCTATTGTGAAACACTGCAAAAAAGTTTTATTCTTTTCCCCTAGTGCTGAGGATAC
>VYZQ01037875.1:9654-20851 GCA_013400655.1 Mystacornis crossleyi
TTAGGAGTCTGAGGTCAGGTCTAACTCTACTAACTGTAATATTTAGAGATTAACTGAAATAACTTTTTCTATTACAAGGTAGAATTCTTGACCTACGTAAAAACAGGAAATACAAGTATAAACGAAGAAGAAGTGCAGGCCTTGGTAATGATGCTTAAGAAAAACTGCTTGCTCCAACTAAAAGGAGCAGGAGTTTCTTCTATATAGCATCAACAAATCCCTTCTGAACTGCAGGATAAGGCTAAATGGACTTTAAGGCTATTTTAACTAGTGCTCTCTATTAAAAGCAATCTATTTATCCTTTATTTGAAGCAGAAGTACAGTCTCATTCATTTTTGATTCCAAATTTTCTCCCATGTCAGTGGACTGAGCTTCCCTTTGCTCTCAGTATGCAAGACTTTAAAGTCACAATCTTCATGGACTCTAATTTAATTTGAAAATCAAAGAAACACCATCATAATATAAAACAATTGAATAAATACACAATTCCATCAGTAGGATACATGCCAAATGGCTTCTAATTTAGTTATTTCATTCTGGAATCTATTTAGGACACAAAACATGTACTGATGATAAGTCTGGGGTTTTCTTAAAGGATTAATAAGACGTACTGTTTAAAACAGAGTATAAATCCACAAACGTTAGGCTTTAACAGTTATCTACATAACACCTTTTTCATTCATCTGGCCTGGAACTAAGTAATTCAGATACCTTGGCAG
Organism: Mystacornis crossleyi; assembly: GCA_013400655.1. Lineage (NCBI taxonomy): Eukaryota > Metazoa > Chordata > Aves > Passeriformes > Timaliidae > Mystacornis > Mystacornis crossleyi. The sequence continues at coordinate 10,374 of VYZQ01037875.1, forward strand.
CTACTGGTCTTGCCTTAATCTCTACTTGCTCACCAAATCTAATTCCCTGAATTAGATCTGTAGATGCACACAGAGACACGTAAGAAGCACACGCAAAAATACTCACGTTAATTTTCAGGAGAAACCTGTACCCATACCCTCCCCCCTGCAAAGGTCTATCCAATAAAGATGGTACTGAAAGAGGATTCCTGCTTTACTAGTCTTCATTGTGTTACATTGCATCTTTACAGTCACTACAGCTGAACAACACACTGCATTTCCTTACATATCAACACCATAAGCACACACAGCTCCAATATGGTCTTCAATATGTTCTTCCTCCAGAGGTCCAAAAGAGGAAAAACATGAGTCACACCTTTCAAGAACAATGGTGCTTTCTCTAAAAAATAAATTCCTGAGCTTCTATGCAATGTATCTACTAGGCACTGCTATGCAAAGGGTTCTTTTAAAAAAAACCCAAACACAGAAATCTATTTTTTAAGTATTCACTTTGAAAGCAGGAAAGAATTCCACGTGGTTTAGAGTCACATGCTCTTTTAATTAATAATTATAATAAAAAATGTTTAAGGGCATTATGACTAATACCCTTAAACATTATGACTAATACCCTTAAACCGACATTTCTGAGAGGGAGAACAGCTAAATGTTTCAATGAAAAGCACATTTCACTTCTCGGCTGTCAAAAGAAATTTCAGTGCGTTTATACTCTAACTGAATAACAAGACTGGGACTGTCTGCTATCCCTGAATCTTATACAAGAATCACTGATTGTGGTGAAAACGATACATCTGGGAGAGTACATATGGCATTCTCTGCAAAACTCTTAATTTGCAGCTCTTTGTAACATTTAATTTGTTCATCAAGCTTAACATTTGAAATTTCCTCATCTTTCTCAGCATGTAAGTTAAGAGTGTTTGTGGCAGTAGTAGGAGACAGAAGAGCCAAACCCAAGATTTTCTTCCATTACTGAATACAGCCCAAGATAGAAAACTATTTAGCCGGATTCACTCATAAACCACTTCTGGGTCTGCCAGGGACTGAGCACTCCTGACCAGCTACATCTAGACATATCAGGGCACTGCAGTATCAAGCCTTCTGTCCTGAGAAAGCCTATCTCTGTCCATAACACAAAAGAGAAAACACACAATGAGTTTACATACAGGAAAGGCCATGCTCAGAACTGAGCAACTGCAGGCACACCGACCTCACACATAAGAGGTTACTTCTCTCTGCTACTGAAGGGGAGTATTATACCTCTCTCTACATAATGGTTTGCAAAACAAATACTTATTACATCAGTTTTGTAGGGGGGAAAAAAAGTACTCTAACCATTATTTAAATTTATTACCCCTAACTTCCATCTTCTGAATCTAGAGATTATTACTGGCTTCAATGCTTATTGCTTGTCCCCAGTTAAATTCCCACAAGAGTCTGAATGCTGAATGCATCTTCCTGCATTTCCATGCTTCTGATTCTTGCCAGAAACAGGGACTTGATTTTAGAGCAGGCTTAACATTTCTTCGTGGAGGCTGAGTGGTTACATGTCGTAAAAATGAGTAACTCACTGAGGAGCACAGTTGTACATCACACTCAAAACTGCACCAGGACGTCACTGATACTATCTTCTACAGAATGTCTCCCTCAGAGTACTCTTAGCCATCGCTGAGATACATTTTACTGCTTCTTCATTTCTTTCTTTCTTTTTCTAGCAGAGAGGGGGTAAGAAGGGGAAGGCACACAAGGGAGTGAACAGTTTTGCAAAGACATCTACAAGCTACTGTGAAATAAAGCCACAGTTGTGATCACTTTAAGAACAGAAGACCCTTTACAGGGCAAATCCTACAGACTTTTAACACTTCCCTTTTACAAGCAATTGCTAATCCCTATCATTCTCTCCTTACTCTGACTATGCAAAGTAATCAGAAAATTGGAGTGGTGCCTTGATCCTGTTACGAACCCATCAGTTTCACTGAAGGATTTCCTCCAGCAAAACTGTGAAAAACCTGAACTGTTGCTTCCTTAAGAGAAGCTGAATGACTGAAATGCTGGCAGAAAACACTCTTCAGAGAGTAATAAATCAAAGTAAAAATATTTGTCAACTTAAAAATAAATAAAGCATTAGACATTTACTGCTCCAAAAGTCAGGCTTGTGGCCAAGGTAGTAAACTTCAGCATCCCTTCACTGTAAAATGGATGTTGTCAGTTAGCAGGAGCTGGTTTCCCGCAACCTCCTTGTTAAGCCTGCTCTACCACAGGTCACATGGTGGAAGGGAAGGAGGGAGAAGAGAGGGAGGCAGCAGCTCTGCAAAGGAGTAGGTTTCCACCAGGAACATTTCATCTAATACCCGGAACACTGCACAAGCACATGGATTTGCAGCAACGACAGACTGCAGAGCCTTAAACAACTCTTTTTCTGGCACATCAGTCCTGAAAGAGAGGTGAAGATCCTGGGGGCTCCGGAGAATCCTGTTCTCCTTCCTTTCTTGTGCAAGAGACTAAACATTTAAGAAGTGGGAATAGAAACAAGGTCATTACTGTGAAAACCAGTTTTAGAGATAAAAAGAGACATGAAGGGCCAAGGAAAGATAGTAAAGATATCCCTGACCTAATCACCAGACCTTGTTCTACTGTAATATTCGTCATGTGGTACAGGTGCAAAAGTGACCACAGCCAATACTCAAATCCTGAAACCTGCAACACCCACATGCAAGAACAGCATGGAATCCCACCACTGAAATACTGCCTACTAGTGCAGAGATGCTACCAGCTTATACTCGCCTACTGCAACATGTAACAGCCTCCACAGAGCTCTTGCTCCTGTGCAAGTCAAACAACCCCAAGTTCACATCTACAGGGAATTCATATATAAGACAGAAAGGAGAGGGGGATAGTGAATGCAAACCCCATTTTTATAAATTTCAGCCACAGAAGGGAGGTAACCATCAAGTAAATAAAAACCAAAACAACACTAACAACTACCAAACAAAAAAACAGGGACTAGTACTGAATAGGTTTTGTCCTAATTCAGTCATCTGCATAAAGGCTATCAGAACCTGATAAAGCACTAAAAACGTACATGGTATTTTCCAATATGCATTAAAAATCAAAGTAATTAAATCCTATTTTTATAAAGATCTGTATAGGCTGTTTAAACGTAATCAAAAATTTTAGTCTGAATAAAACTTCTGCACACCACAGTGGCACCCCACAAGAGGGTACAAGCTCCATATATGCCAGTGTACACCAGCACTCCATACATGGAGCATATCTGCTTTGGCATATGCCCAAATGTCTTCCTATCTCTCCATCTAAGGCTAAAAACAAATCTACAAAATTAGTTTATCCTAAATAAATTAAAAGAGGCTATTTTGCTATTATATTTGTTCTTCCAAACTAAGCTGATGTCCACCACCACCAAATATATTCCAGGAACATATTTCTTTTTTGATCATCTCAACCACTTCGATAAAAACACAAATAAAAATAGCAAATGCAAGTATAAAAATCACTGTTACTGAATCTAAGACACTTTATATTTGTTTAAAAGGTGTTCCAACAACTCCCATTCCGTTCTGAGAGTAAGAGCAAAGAGCACACACATGAATTGTCTCCCAAAATAAAATCTCTCCCTCATGGCTTTCCATCCTGCCGAGTACAGGATTTTTTTGATGCAATTGTGGGCAACTTAGGGAAGGATGTAAAGCATGAAGCACGTCTTATGTCTCTTGCAGAGATATAATATAAAACTCTTACTGTAGTTCTAGAGATTTTGTGTTGAATACACCACATGATTCCTGCAATTAATAACCTAATGTAATTTGTCTATGCTTTTCAGGCAACAGGTGAAAAAAACTGGTGAAAAATAATCTATTTCTGTTACTAACATGGCAACAGGATGATGGAGAAAACTGGAACTTCAGGAAACACAGTACATGGAGAGAGATTTTAAATTCTCAGACATTTTTTCACAGCAGAAATACTGAATTCTAACTACATTTAGCAAAGGAAAACTGGAGTTAAAACTCTAGTGCTCTACAGTAGTTTCCTTCAGTGCAACAGCCAGGGCAATGTCACCTGCCAGTGCCCTACTTCAGCCACCATGATGATCTCACTGGCGCACAAACAACCAGCATGACTGTCCTCTGAGGATGCCCTTCTGAACCCTGTGTAAACATTATGTTAGAAATGAAGCTAAGACCAGGAACTCTTAGAGAAATTTGGTGGCTTTGGATATTTAGTAACCAAGTCACTATGGCACACTCTCTTGCCAAGCAGCCCAAGCAGGTAAGGGCTGCCATCCTACAACGCTGAGTGCACTCAAGTATATTCTTGTTGGGGGTTGAGGAGGTTTTCTTTTTGTGTGTGTGTGTGTGTTCTTTTCTTCTCCTCTCAAAGGAATTTTTCCCCATGTTAAGGAACGATTGCTGGGGTACTTAAGAGAAACAAAGGACCTAGCCAGCCACAAGGGAGGGGCCCAAGTGTCCTTTTTTTTTTTTTGGTCTTGGTGACGTCTTCTCAGGTGGGGGAGCAGAGACATCTCGAGATTTAGAACTGGAAAAAAGAGGTGGGGTAGAGGGCTTGGGACTCATTGCTCTCCTGGCGTTTGGAGGGAGCGGAGACTGCAGCCGCCGTGGGNCTGAAAGCCCCTCACTTTCAAAATTATAATAGTTCGGGAGGAAGGGGGTTACATTTTTTCCATTCCGGGGTGGGAGGGGGACTCCTGCCTTCCTTAGTAGACACCTGTCCAAACCAGGACAATTCTGGAAGTGATTTTGGGTTTTTTCCACGTGTTTTTTTACTCTGCCACTGACGGCTTCAGTAATTTGTTGCCAATGACCTATGAAATGCTTCATCAGCAAGCAGCTAATATAACCAGTAAAACTGGGCTGTTAGCCTTTGCACAAGGAGAATCAAAGACCTGAACACATCCACAGCCATGCTCCTTTGAGCCTGCTGCTACCAGCGATCGTTTCGTTTGCAGTTTGCAAGTGTGATTTGGAAGCAAGAGCCAAGAATGTGAACATAAACATGGTTCCGTGTCAACCCAAATTTCATCAGAACTAGAAAGGCACAAGATTGATTTATCTTTTTCCTCACCCAGACCTTTTTGGTTTTATGTTGCATCATAAAAATCATTTTGCATTATGTTGCGTTTGGTTTTATGTTGCACTACTGTCAATCTGAGGAAACGTCAAAATCTATTTGATTAATCCCTAGAGAACAAACATATCCCATCACACAACACAGTCAAAGTACTGACTTCTTAAGTCCACGTCCAGACACTGAGAAAGCAAGAGTGCATTCTGTGTATGAAAACAAATAGCAATGTCAGGCAGGGGCTAACTACTGGAGTCAGAAGTTGCAATATTATGAAGAAAAGCGAGAGCATGGGGAGCTTTTGGAGAATCTGTTCTACAAGACTGTAGAAATCGTTCATTTTCTGAGCAAGTGCACCTTTCTTTGAAGGATCAGTGTATCTATTAATGAATCATCATTCACATCACCTGTATTTTATTTCATAAAGATCTTTTTTTCATAAACGTCTTTTTTGTACTACTCTGCTTCCAAACATTTTACTACTCTGCTCCCAAACATTTTTCTCCAAGAAGATATAAAACCCGTTTTTTTCCCCCAGTCAGACTCAAGAAAAAACCCAGCCCTTATGCCAGAGCAAACAAAGAGTAGCTGATGAACAACTCCAGCCTCCTCAGACTTGCTGTCTCACACTGCTTTCCTGAGCAACATGTTCCATATGGCATTGGAGGTGAAGAAAGATCTGGAAAGGGCAGGGGTTGAAGGAACTTCCAGAGGGCAGCTACAGAATGAAACCTTACCATAACCTCTAAAAGACCAGAGTACATGGTATGTAAAGCAAATGCCAACAGATTGAAGAGTTATGCATAGCATTTCCCAATGGCTAACAGCCTGAGAGCATCAGCCTTGATCTTGTGAGATGCAAGCCATCCAAACATCTCTCTGCCCCCAGGGAAACCTCAGATGACCATCACCACTGGATCACCAACAGGAACCAGAATCTTTCTGTGTAAAATCTACCAAGTCCTTTCTTCTTTGATAACTATGGTTCCCTTTATCTTTGTCAGTTTACAAGCCAACAAGATTATTTTAATGATTAATCCAGCTATCTTTTTTAAAAATGGAGCAAACACTCATTAAACCGAGTCAGACAAGCTGCATGGAAAACTGACATCCTGTTTATCCACTTCAGCAGCAGAGATTTTCCCTTGCTTCCCTCCCCTGCACCCTCAGCCCTGCCCTGTAGGAATTAACAGTCCATTAGTCATTTTGATTTTAAATTTGGTTTATTTCCTTGACAACACAGAAATTTGTGAGATGCAGCCAAAGTCAATAGGGAAATGAGGCGAAACCATCAACTTGCAACACAAGCTACTGAATGTCATCCAGTTCTTCAAAATAAATACATTTCACACAAAAATAATCAAGTATCTCAATTATCTTAGATTTGGTTTCCCAGATCACAAAATTTTATCAAAATATCTTAAAGTCTATCATCTTTGCAAAGTCCACGACTTTTCTGTAAAACTTTGTATGTCATTTTTAAATTATTTTTTATGGCAATGAACATTCTAGATTTTGAAGCTCTGTATCCAAGTTCTTTTTATTAAGCCATTTGTTTTTTTTAAAAATGAAATAAAAATATTTATGACTAGTTAAGATTTTTGTTCACAGCTTTGATTTTTCTGTGGGATATTCTTCACCTGCTGTAAACTTTTACTTTAATGGTTATCTTTGCTTATATAAGTTAACTGGTATTACTTTGGAAATACGCAAATGCACGCTTCAAACAATTATTAGGATTTACTTGCTAAGGGTTCAATTACCTCAAATCAGTGAGCTTCCAAAAATAAGGGTTATTGCAAGGTCAAGGTAAAGTACTAAACAGGATCTAGGTAAAGACAGACATTAGACCATATTTTTCTTTTGGCTTGTCATAGTATCTTTCCCATTTTTCTCCCCCTATTTCATAGGATTTATATCAAAACCTAAAGTTTCCTTTTCTGCACAGATTTTTCAAAACACAGCTTCCTTCATTTGTCTACCTGCTCCTTATTTTCTACCACGGAAATTACACACCATAAAAATGTTTCCTTAATCAAGGAAACCCTTCTTGCTTGTAAAATAGACCCATCTGGTCTACACAGTGACTCTGCTTGAGCATGCCCCAAAACACTTCAAACAATCACTATTTTGAGTGACGAAATGCTCGTATGATAAAACCCACACTGCAGCCCCCGTGCACACAGTGAAGTGCCTTTGTGGTTAAGTAGTCAAAAGGGTATGCTTCCACAAGAAAAAGATTAATCTACTTGACAGGACATCCACTCCATACACAGCTTGTGGCAAAAAGAATGCAGGTGAACCACAGCATCAAGGCATACTCCATCAGCAAGCTGGGCTGCGTCTCACGCAAGACACAGAGATTTGGCTGGGCTTGGTGGATTCATACACTCCTTCCTTGCTCTTAGGAACTTCTCCCATTCCCTATTCATTTCAGCAAAGAACAAAACCTGGGCAAACAAGCAATGAGAAAAGAAGAGCTGGAATGGACAGAGGGGAAAAAAAAAAAACACACTACAGCAGAAAGACCATATATCATCTCAGCAGCTCCCCATCCTTTCTCAGCCAAGATGCAGCAGCCCTCATTCCCATCCTGGTATCACTCACAACTCTCCACCCTCAATAACCCCAGTGCCTTGAACCTACTGTCATATCAGTCCCTGTCTTTTCAATAGTTTTGTGGTATCCACATCCACCACTTCACCAACCTTTTTATTACTATCTTCCCTCCTCTTTTGACCTAGGAGCATTATTCCAGAGCCCTTTTCAGTTCTGGTGCTGTTTCGTTCTCTTCTAATGCCCTGGGTATCAACGACTTTTAAGAACTTGGAGGGAAGAAGCAGTATTAACAGCGTAACAAGTGGGAATGAGAGAAAACAGGAACAAGGAAGGTAAGAGCAACAAGGCTTGCTCCAAAAGGATCATGAGGCCAAACACAGTGATAGTCAAATGAACATTCAGGACGTAAGTCCCCAAGAACAAAGTACTCACCTACCATCAGGTGAGCCTAAAAGTAATGCACACAGTAAAAAGCATGCCACAAGAGTCCAAGCAGCGTGTGTCACGCAGAAAACATACTGGAACCATGAAATGACTACTGTCAATAGATGTCTACCTTTTATCTCAGCACTGTGCCTCTTTTCTAAAGCATAAGCAAGTGTCTCTTCACTACTGAAGATATATATATAAAAGAATTAACATTTATGGCCTCCTAATGGTACTATCCAATCTCGCTATCCTAAGTCAAAGGCATTGCCCTGAAGAGGCCAGGCAGTTCTTGTTATTCGGAGCTGCTGGATAACTGCACCAAACAGTGCTGTGTTGCCTCTGCAACCCTGCCAAGCATTCAAGGCAGCTGCTCAGTGCCTGGATGAAAGCAGCGGATCATCACCATGATCACAGCAAACACTTGGATTTAAATCAAGTACTTGGAAGTAGACCTGGACACTCCCAGCAGTTCAATTCTTGTCGTGCTCCCCCACGCTGCTCAAATACACAGCTGCTCTTGCTTGCTGTGTGTTCCACGGGCAGCACCTTCATTGCTACACAACTCCCAATATCCCACACGACCAAGTAACTCATGCCTCCTCCGTAAGCTCCCTCTCCTACTTAAGGAAATTTGGCACTGTTTCAAAGCACTTGCCTTTGAAAAAGTCTTTTAAGGACACACAAAGCAAGGATTTATGTTGGGGAAGGGAAGGTCAACAAAATGCACCATGCTTACACAGTTAGACGGAGGTTGGCACTGAACCCCAGGAACAATGTACTCCACTCTACAGAGCTGGGAGCCCTGCAGAGAGCACACGTTCCTGCAAAGCCTGGCTTAGCTCTGTGGTGACATCGTGGCATCACCAAAATCCATCTCAAAACCAAACAACTTGTTTGAACCTTGGAAGCTCTGATCTAAACAGGAAAGAAGCTTGCTCCCCATTTCAAGGCCAGAAGATGTATAATAGTACAGGCATCATCTCCAGCAGTTTACCTTTGAATTCAAAGTCAGAAATATAGAAAGAACAAAAACACTCTATTTTTGGGGAAAGTTGCTCATATTTGAAACTACTGGGGTATAATAAAAATTGGTGAACTTTTAAGTGTATTTTCTCTTACCAGTGGAACATTAAACAGGCAGCACCTCAGAATACAAGCTAAATGTCCAGCCCCCTAGTTACCCACTGGCTACTGGAAACTGAGGTTTAGCAGAGTACTAGCTTCTCATCAAACCTGAACTACAGTATTATAAACACACTTAAACCAGTCTTTCAAACACGGCAGGCTAACCTGTCTTGTGAATCTCTTTCTCCCACTCATACCACATTTGTAAATGAGCTGTTGATAAAAGCCACAAAACACAAACTCAGTCTGTCCAGCTTAATACTAAACTACAAGAGTTTACACCAAGTATGTTTGTTAGTTATCTCTTCCCTTCAATGCTTGGTATCTAAATAACAAAGAAATACTTCTGGTTGGTAAATAACAATTCCAGTGCCAAATGTTAGTACAAGGTATTGGAGCTGCTGTAACTGTGCTAAAAGTCCACATGGATAGGAACAAATACCCTTTATTACTACAGAGGAAATAACCTATACAACGTATTACTGCAGAAACACATGCTGCCACAAAAAGGAAAAGAAAACAGACAACAACGTTTATTATCACTGAAGACTATATTAATTCCTGCCAACTGTAGTCATAAGTACTAACAGAATAGCTGATGCTGTGGTAGAGTAGCTAACATTTCACACTGAGTAAGAACACTTTCTAGGAAGAAGACATTAGCAGTTACTGGTATGTTGCAACATAGCAGATGTCCAAATTTAATCACCCCTATCACCTCTGCATCCACATGGACTGAAATGGGTGTATGTGTAAAGAAGAATCTGCCACAAGTGTTGATACAGTCAATAGTATCTCATCATTCTTTAGATAGCCTTCACAGAAACCACTAGTTTAATGATGGTTTGTCTGGCTGTGTTTCAACTCAAATACACAGCTTAGTCTGCCAGGGTCCAATTCATAATCAGGTTCCACCATAACTGAATTAATAAGCTGTTTGATCACACACCAACAGGGTCTAACAATGTTTAGCTCTCAGGAATATTTATTACTGTGTCAACTTAATGATAAAAATCAGTAACAGGATTTGTCCCATTGACCATCAAATATTACTAACAGTTTTTCCCTTTGTGAAAACACATGCAGACAAATTTGAATCCTGTGCTGTTTGAATGCTGCAGTTACAGAAGAGTCATGGTTATAAATGCAACAACTTCCCATGACAACTCCAGCCAGGATATATTTTCCAGTGGGATTTTTATTAAGCTTTTCTCGTCAAGCGACAGAACTTCTCTTGTTATTTTAATGAAACAAGAAGCTAAAAAAAA
>VYZQ01037875.1:21694-39397 GCA_013400655.1 Mystacornis crossleyi
AAGCGACAGAGCTTCTCTTGTTATTTAAATGAAACAAGAAGCTAAAAAAAAAAACCAAAAAGCCAAAAACATCCTTAAGGTTACTATTCTTAAAGAATATATTAGGGTTTTTTTAGTTAGGCAGTGTGCACAGCAGACTTTGAAAACAATCCAAAATGTACAGAGCTTCAGAAGAAGAGAGGCAAAGTATTTTTTTTTCAAATCCAGAACCAATCTTGCTGAAAGAACTGTACCAACCACCATAAAACCTGGACTCTACTCTCCCATCCTTGGACTTTTCATCCAAGTATCCAAGTCAGTGACTTGTAAGAACCCAGATCTTCCACTTTAGGCTGGCATCACAGCTACCTCTACATGAGGATGCTGGTCAATCATACAAAAAAAATGTATTCTAGAAAATCAAGGTACACATGGACTCTTCATACCAACTACCCTTCAGGATGTATTTCTGAAGTAATTAAAATTAAATGATCACAGCTTTAAAATGCTGGTTCTACAGGAAGTCCAGAGCATGTACCTCAGAACACTGAGGTTTTACATTTTCCTTCTAGTAAGCTGAGCAAACATGAGTTTGATTCATACTTACGCCCCCATGTGAAGACGGAAAGGTTTCGAGCACATAATTGCAATACAAAATTTCAAAAACAAATGAAAATGATTATGTATTCAAATGCATTAAAACCTAACACTCTATCTATTTTATTGTCCTTCCACTTTATTACATTTTCCAAAAATCCATTTCAATTAACATCAGCACCAGCAATGAGCATGCTGCCAGGATGCCAAGACTTGTATGCAAATATCTGTGCATGCCATCATTATGGCTTTCATGTACTTCAAAAAGGATATTAAAAGCGTGATTGAAGAGGCTGGTAATGTTTTACATGAAGGTTCTTTTCTTTTAGCTCATCTGTTTGAACAGAAGCTAATTTTGTTAATCCATCAGTTTTCTGATTAGTCTGATAAATGAAGCATTGACTTATGTCTGCATACTTCTGTACGGTATAACATAACTGCACTCATTTAACAATCAATCAAAGACAATGACATATTTAGGAAGATATCATTTAGTTTTGCTTATCAGTTTTTTTAGCAAGAGCAAATCTCAAGCTCCTGAAAATGAAATATTGCAACATAAAATGATAGAAATGTCTTGTTTTGATTCAGTGTAACTTGACTGCCTAAACACACTTCAACTGATTTATCTCCAGACGGCACTAAAGGCTATAAATGATTTTTTGGTTTTTACTTGCAGTGTAAATAAACTGAAGGCCAAAACTAGTTTTAACCTTGTTTTCTCTTGAAATAGTTAGGTGGGTTTTTTCAAAGTTTACACCAAAAACAACTTTTTCTTTCCCCAGATACTATTTGGCATTGATCTACATCCTATAGTTGTTTTAACCTCTTAATAATCTAATTAGTATTAAAAACTATCACCACATCACAAAATAAAGAACTACCTCAAAAATAAAGAACTATCACAACTATAAAAACTATCACAAAATAAAGAACACATTATGAAAGTTATCTTACAGCCTAATGAAACTCCCCAAAGGTTTAGTAAGTTTATCGTATTTTAATACTTTCACTCTTTAGATGAAACAAAAATATGCACAAAACCTTTTTAAGGTATGTAAGAAAGATTACTAGAGAAATAATCACATGGTATGAAATCACATTAATCCATTAAACACGTGACCATAAACAAGTAATTGTCTTAGAACTTGTTCGCATTGACTTAAACATTGCAAGCTTAAGATCTAGAAATAAAAAATGCATGACCATTCTGTTACTCTAACATGTTCAGATTTAAATGAGAGTTTTCCCCAACAGTATAGTTTTGAAAGAATAATCTTTACATTGCATACAGGCTTAACAAAATATCCGAAAGGAGAAACAGCACTGCCCTCTTGTAACTGAGGAACACTTCTGCTGCAGATGTTCAGCTGGAAGTATCAANTATTTCTATTAGAGAAAAGCAAAGGTTGCATAAATCTCAGCCAATTTCTCACGGTGTTTTATGGTCATTTTGTACAAAATCCGTGAGGTTTAGGTGTCACATCCTTAAGCCTGTGCAGATCCACAAGGAAAATTCAACTGAATGCACTTTGTGAGAACCCAACACACGCTGCAGTGAAAAAACAGCAGGAGACCAACTCTACTTGTATAGGACCCTGGGTAGTCTCAAGAGCTGAAGGGTTGTATCTGTCCACTTTCTCTTACTGCAATTACAGTAGTCAAGTCTGATACACCTCTTCCACATCCATTGCTCCCACTCTCTTGGGCTCACAGACTGCTTGGAATCCCGCTTACCCTCATGTTATAAAAACAGTCCAGTTCTGCAAAGAGCTACAGCTACACTTTTAAGAAGCATACAGGTACGTGGTACTCTTGGATTTCACTACTGGCAACAGTCTAAAAATTTTAACTCTAAACCTTTAAAATTTGTGTGAACTTGTTGGGCTTTTGTTGGAGTGGCATTTTGTTTGTTTGCTTGTTTTCGGTTTGTTTATTTTATTGTCCTCAAATTCACTGACTTCCAGATGAAGAAAATGGTGTTTGGCTCCCTTGACAGTCAAAACCACATCACAGTTAAACTGTACGCAGAGCTTTGTGCAGGAGAGTCTACTACATTTCAGCTGCTGTCAGCTCAGTTATATACTCTCCAAATGAAGGAAAAAGATGGGTCCTTGGAATTTATTTTTAAACTTGCTTGCAAAACCAAATGTAACTGCAAAATTACACATCCATGTAAGAGAAGACAAAGCTTCTGAACATACTCAGAATTAACTCTTGTCAGCTACAAGTGCTGTTACTTAACACACACAGTCAACTGTGGAATAAAGCAAAGCCTAGGTTAGGTCGCTATTGCACAGCTAAGAGTCAAAACAGTAGCATACGGATTTATTTCAGAGTACTCAGACTCACATCTCTGTAATTATTACTACTTAAGAGTTTGAGTTATTTTTCCCTTTCGCAAATCCTCTACTAAATGAAGTGAATTTTTGCAGTTGAGACACTGCTTGTCTTTCAGTCACAGCATAATGCAGTCTAGGCAATAAATTATTTTCTACTGTGTGCTTTGCAATTACAATTCCTCACCGATACCATAACTCAACATGGTAATAAAAAATAATCGGTATTTATCTAGTACCTGTGGATTAAAACCTTTCTAACTCTTGAAACAAAAGAGAAGTTATGAAACATACCCAGACAAGGAGCAACAGATTTCTTTTCACTGTTCCACAGTACCCCAGCATTCCAACTATGATGAGGAAACAGCAGACTGCAATCATAACCGGGTGGACCACAGGAAAGTAAGTCAAAATGACAGCTTCCTCCACCCTAAAACCAATCAGAACAATAATCAAAAAAAGAACAATCACACAAAAATGATACACGGGGAAAAAAAATACAGCCATTAAAAAGAAAATGGTTGATTAGCAGATGTGTTCTTTCCAGCAACTTACACATTTCACAGAAATCTCTTCAACGTGGTTTTAAAGTCAAATGGTGCATTTGAGTACCAAAAAGTAATGCATTATCCAAAACCTCTCTGGAGCAAAGGCAATCTTCCTGTCCTGCATTTGCACAGCACGCAGCACAATGAGGCCCTGTTTTATCACTAGGGCTTATAAACACTGCTGTAATAAAATTAACAGAATTCCTAAATATCTGGACTGAATAAAGTATTCAAAACTAAACAGTAATATAATATGATTACAAGTTGTCAAAGGGCCAAAAATTGATCCCTCTCAGAAGAGAAAGGCACAGGATTGAAACCCTATCTTTCCCCCTTTTCTAATTTCAACTGATGCCCAAAATTGTGGCAAAAAATGCACCTTTAAATAAAACAATGATTAGTTTAACTGAAGGATTCTTAATTCTGCAAATCCTAATTAGGAAGGTTGCCATACAGAACGAACAACATCTACCCCAATCAGTCATCCACACAGATTAAAAGTTTAACTAAAGCTTTACCTTGTTTCTGCAGTTAAAGTGAGAACATTATTCAGGTAGTCTCTCAGCCAAGCAGAAACACCTAATATGCTGATGGACATCAACTAAAAAAAAAACCATTAAGTTATTTATGATGTGTTTAAAGCAAATTGCAAGATCATTCATAATTTAATTAGAGGATCAATCATCACGAACATTTTTCATGCATTCATTTATTTGAACAACATGGCGTCCCCAAGACTGTACTATATGCTTAGAATTGGTTTGTTGCCCAAGTATTAGGGAGCCAGTGATAATAATCTTCTTTTCCACCTAGCGATGCTACTGCTGGCTCCTATCCCACCACTGCACAACATACCATAGAAACAACAGGGAGGGCTTATACTGATAAAATCAGTGACTCAGGGCTCACAAGTGATACACATCAGTCTGCATGAAACCATGAAGCCACGCTCAGGTACACAGCTAGTGAAGAAAAATCTGATACCACAGTACTGATACATCGACACACAGAAGAGGAGATTTACCTTTGGGTTAAATTTAGAAAAATCTGATTCTCTTGCTCATGTAGACAAAGTCACACCATGAACACTATGTTTCAGTTTCCTGAACCATAAAATGAAAATAAAACTAACTGCATTTCAATTATAAACCATATAAAGCATTTGGGTACCTAACGTGTCAGGCACTTCAGAGGCATAAAGCCACTACACTTTCACTAGGATGGCTCCCACAGCAAGTAAATCCCCAAGACTGAACCCACCTAGAATTGCTACCACCTCAGCAGACATGGATTTCTGTCACCTGATGCCATCATACACTTCAGTATACCTGGAACTTAACAGGAGAAGCGCTGCCCTCTGATTTTCTTGAGAAGTCAAGCCTGAACAACACGTTCAGAACCTGCCACGCTGTGACAGCACCAGCTCTGCTGCTGCTGTAGCAGAGATACTGCTAGAGGACAAGGCTCACTCAGTTTCACAGGGACACCTACACCTGAACCACAGAAGACACAGGACCTCAGAAGCACTGAGAAGCACTGTCTAGCTGAGGCAGGGACACCTAAGCATGCTGACTCTCCTGAATACTACTGGTTTCATGCACTGTATAAGGGCATGACAGGACACATCAGCATTATCCTTAGAGTTTCTTAAATCAGTAAGAAGTGCTAATCTCCCCTGCTGTCTTCAACATCTAGCTTCTCATATGCGCTCATACTCCCCCGAAGTTGTTTTGAAGAACAAGTTAAGTGGTTCAAACCTAACAGGAAACATAACTCTGTGTCCTTACTGGCTCCTTTGCCTGCAGCATGCCCACAGCAGACTACTTCCGCCTTTAACATTTCACAGAAGTCCCAGCAGCTATCCCAGAGCTTCTTCCTGCTTTTCAGATCTGATGCACAAAGTGCAGGCACTGCCCTGGTTCTGAGTGCTGCCAGCAAGAGCCGGGTGCTTGGCATGCTGCAAGCACACTCCTGAAAGCTAGTGCATGCTACAGGTCTGCTATGTTCACTTATGTTCTTTACACTCTGTGGGATCTGTTTTGGCTGGTGAAACAGTAACAGTAAAGAACATTTTCTACTGTCTTATTTGCAGGAAGCTGCAGGAACAAGGAAAACAAGATGACTGGAATCTCCTAAATAAATTCCTATCTCCTTGGAAGAAAGCATCAGGCAAACATACCACACAAGCAGACAAAACGCCAGAGAGGTAAAGCAGACTACAAACAGCCAACCTACTTTCTTGTGGTCAAAAGCCAATATAACACACTTCTAACCCTCCACATCTCCCTGAAAGGCCTGTTGATGCACACAGAAAAACATTAGGTTACACGGCCACTCCATGGTAAAATATTTAAGATAAATTCTTCAAAAATTTCTTAAATTACTTAAAACTTCCTTTTACAACAGTGGTGTTCAGAAGTAAGAAGTCCATCAAAACACTCCTCAGTAACTTTAGTAAGAGCCAGCTAGTCCTGCTTACAAAAACAGTACCAGAAAAATGATTGCTTTCTAAATACTATTCTTCCTCACATACCAGACTGGTGGACTGCCTACTCCTTGCTGTCCATTAGAACTCTCACGCTGCACCAATTTTCTTTCAGCCCTCAGCATGCAGCAACACATTGTACACAGCAGTGAGAGAAGGTGGATTTCGAGGAAGGAAAGACTTCTCCTTCAGCAGAGGTAAGATTTGGCAGCATATTGAAGCATGCAGGTTATTCACAGACAACAGGGAGATCACAGAGCAACCAGGTAAAAGGCAGAGGGGACAGAAGGGACTTCCTGCAGACCAAAAGTACTGAACAGAGTCCTGTCACTAAGAGAATCATTCAGTTTGCTAGAAGAAAGGACTTGCATGCAAAGGCAAATAAGAAAGGACAAGAACTTTTATTTCTGTTCTATCTGCCTAAATTGAGTCTTCTCTACCTAGATACGTATTTTTGCCCACATAAAATCCGTGGAAAATCTCGGCAGATAAATTACCAAGCTGAGGCCAACACATGGCTGTATGACTTCTACAGAAATGCTTAATGACCACATCAGAGAACATGACTCCCTCTTCACTTATGAACAATAGGTAGAAGAAAAGGACTGCTTCCTTTAACCTAGGAAACAACATTATTCGCAAATAATGTAACTACATGAACCCAATTTCAGTTCGTAAGAACATCTCTATGAAAGGCGTCTTGCACCACTCAGAAGGATTTTAGGCTGCTCTTATTTAGTGTGAATGGCTAACAGACAATTACCACTGTTTCTTGCTGATGTAAATTACACGCAAAAACATTCTACCTATAAAGCCTGTGAGAGCCAGGCTACAGCTCACCCACCTACTTATCCTGTGCCTGGCATGATCTCAGCACCATTAACTGCTTCAGGTGTTACTGACTTCTGCTACTCTTAAAATGCACAAGAGCCAGATCAGGATTACTCTGAGAAAGTACAAGCACAATGCCCTACCTTGCTGCTACACAGATGTTACACACATCACCTGTGCAACATCCTCCTGCCAATCAAACTCCTAGTGAGCACCTTTGGGCATTGTATTTTCAAGAAAAGTCCAAAAGTGAATTATTACTCCGAATGACCTGAAACCGAGTGGTGTGACACACTTGATTCACAGGCATGAAAGTCAATAACAGTCTCCAGTTGGGGTGCCAGAAAGGCATGGGTCAGAAAGTGAAGGCAAATACTCAAGAGGCTTCTCTTGAAAAAAAGAGGCCTGTAAAAGAACAAACTGATAAAAATGCAATTCAGCAGTAAGTTGATTACAAAAGGTGTATTTCACAGCACACAAGCCAGCAAGCGCTTGGTAGCTCTTCACTAACAGGAGCAATCGATGGGGAAAAGTTGCATCCCCTCAGATCAGCAGAAGTGAGCCTCAGGGCAGAAACATCCTGATGGATGAAAGATGCCTTTGCAAAACCGGACTGCCCTGCATAATGACTGATGTTTATTTTAGTGATAAGAGATCATCAAGCACTAGCTCCCATCCATCAATCCACTTGCTCACCTGCTCCATAGCCATAAGGGAATCACAACAAGAACACCACATACATGCCTGACCTCCATAGCCTCCTGCTGACTCAACATGCAGACATGCTGCCCTGTAAAAGCACTAAACATCCTTAAGTGCCAGATGACATCAAAAAACCTCCAGGCACCCACCACTTCACACAACCTACAGCACATGCAGATCTTCAGCCAGCAGCACAGGAAGTCCATCAACACCAACAGTACAACTCAGTCCGGGCACTCAGTAGGCAGAAACAATAACCCCAAAAACCTTGGTGCGCATCCAAACCCACCAGCAAATATGAACAGGTACATCACTGCTATTCACTCCCAAGCGATCTGCAAGAAGTCATGGGCAGCGGCAAGGTCCTGATTACACCTACTGTTGGTTCATTTGAAGGATGATAAAAAGGTGGCCTCAAAAAACTGGCAATCCCTACTTCAGCCATTGTTTTGTAACTAATTTATATGTAAAATACAGTTAAAATCTGTATCACGCAATCAGATGAAAGAACACAAGTTTATGACAAATAAAACTGCTAATTCTCACATTAGCAGTAACATCATTTCACCAAAAAGTTTTCATTCAAGCTTCTCTGATGACACCCAGTCTGCT
Organism: Mystacornis crossleyi; assembly: GCA_013400655.1. Lineage (NCBI taxonomy): Eukaryota > Metazoa > Chordata > Aves > Passeriformes > Timaliidae > Mystacornis > Mystacornis crossleyi. Next base: position 29,788 of record VYZQ01037875.1, read on the forward strand.
GTGCTGCAAATATAATATGATAGCATGCAGTAAAACATGTTTATTTGTTGCAGCTGGCTGCACAAGTCACTATGGGTTTAATTCTGAACTGCCACAGTATGGTGTATAGCCATCAACATGACACTGAGGAGTTCACAATGATGCCTGCTGTCATACTCTATTTTAAATATATTTTCACACTGATTAAACTAAGATAATAAATTCAATTTTTATATATGAGCAATATGCACACAATAATATATTAATTTGAAAATTAATTTCTAACATAAAGTTTCTAAAGCTACTAAGGTTTTCTCAGACAACTGAATTACAATATCCAGCAACAGGCTTCAGCTATTAGGAGCAATCATTTCCAAGCATAGCTTAAATTGTCTTTGGAACTCTTACATAAATTAGACATCAAAATGAAAATATAAAATCATCTGCAATTCATTAAGCATATATTTTTAACCGTTATTTTGAAAGTTCTACTCCCAGAGTCTCTGAGGCCATACCTAAGCTAGAAAATCAATCTGCATTTTCAATTAATATATGAAGATGGATTTCTGTCTTTAAGGGAGTAAGCCCAATTGATACTGCTATTTGCACACCTATGTTCACCCTCTCATCATTTTTTTTTATTCAAACACTCTAACACCTTCATTTTACTGTGCTCAAATTTGAGAAAGGGTTTTTCTGAACTATAAAACTGGAGAAAGATTAAAAGTATCTTCCATACCAAAAATCACGCATGATCATTTTTATTCTAACAGATGGGGTAAACAACTTCAGGCCATGCTCTGATATCCATAATGAAATGCTGACAAGCAGCACTACACAGCAACCTGCTTTGCCTAAAAAGGTTTCTGGCTCCAAGGAAATTACTCTCAAGACACAAGAATACGACAACATTCATCAGAATATGGCCTCTAATTTTAGTTAAAAAAAAACCAAACCAAACAAAAAAGCACAAACAAACAAACAAACCCACAAACCAAACCTTATGAAAATCTTCCTGTTAAAACTGATTTGGGTAATCTGAGCTATTACTTACCCTTATCAAGGGGCAGGAGGATACATCATTACAAGGTCGTGAACAGAGTATGCTGCAATGCTTTTACAGAATTTTCACTATTAGGTTCAATATCCAGATCACTGAACAAACTAGATAACTGAGATAACTCAGATCCATGGATAAACAGAGAGCTACATTTTTTGGGACAGAGGGACATAAGGGTGGAGGAGGGGGGACAAGAGGTCTTGTTTTTCTGTATTACCTGGCAAAACCATTTAAATGTCTTGAGAAAGAAGAATTGCCTAGAAAAAAGGGAAATCCTCTATTTCCTAAAAGAAGACCTTTTATCTTATAGGCATTCCAACATTTCATTTTAGCTAAGCTTCGTACAAGGTTATGCCTTGGTCCACTCCCACCTCAGTAAACAGCTGAAGCACGTTCATATTTGCACTTTAATCTGGGTTTGCTTGCACAGCTGCAACAGTGAGTTAGCAACCTGCTCCACATTTGGCACGGGCTGGAACTCACACACTTTGCAATAAGGCAACTGCTGGAGCACGGACAGGCTGCTAAGAGGTCACCCTCCCGGGGAACGTGAGGAAGTTTTCCAGGAGGTGGCTGTTCAAGGCACTCGGAGCAAGCACAGCAGAAAGAACAAGCAAGAACCCAAGCATGCAAACAAGGCTGAGGTACAGTTCTACTGTGTCAGACCCACATCAGCCTCTGGGCTGTGCAGCACAAGGGTACACTAAAAGCAACGAGGGATAAGGAAGTGCATGTATTTCTTCAACCACCCTCTCTATGACTACTCAAGCACTGCACTTCTTGTTGGGACATGACTTGTGCCACTTTTCCCTCAAAAGTAAACCACTTCAGTGTTAAGATGTCTTTTACTTTGTGGAGGCACAGGCACGTGCCGTTCATCACAGGTAATCCAGAGTAATGCTCACAGCTCAAGCATCCCAATCCATATCACAATCCACACATGACCATCAAGATGATGTGCACACACATATACACAATATACTCTTTATTTTTTTTCTCTAAGAGTTTGCTTTTATTCATGGACAGTAGTCAATCTCAGATATGCAGGCAAATTATTTTTAAACTCATCATATATATTTATTTAACTGGAAGAGTGACACAAAGAAAAGAGCATGTATTTCCTATGATCCGCAGGACTACACGTTAGCTGTTTGTGGGTTTATCACCTAACTTTCCTGTTTTACACATGAATATCCATGAGCACATGAAGATGATTAAAATGAACCTGCATTTTTATTTAAATCACATATTCCTATAAAAATGCACAAAATCAAACTGTCCCCTATACCTTGTGAAATAGCTACAAGATATTTTAAAAAATTGTTATTATTCCCATGAGCCTTGTCTAGAGCCTACCATAGATTCAAGATGATAGAGAATCTCCAGGGTACAGAAGCGTACTGGGTACAGGGTACTGGAGATTCATGAATAATTGGATAGCTATCTTCTACAAAAGGAGATGTGAATTTAAAGGAAGAAAAAATGTACAAGTACCTACAAGCTAGGTGGACCTTTCTAGTTTGCTGCAGATTTTGGTTTACCAGTATAAGCACATAGTTTGAAATTTTTCTTTCCCCTTGAACTACAGGCTCAAATCTTGTCAGCACAGGTTTGTGATTCATCCTCGAGGTTGACGCAGTGAGCTCCACAGAGTTAACTGTGAGTATTACCCAAAAAATGTCTGTGGTTCATTTATTCCTGAATGCCAGTTAAAAAGCGTATTGCAATTTCTAATACTGGGGTGGGGTCTTGGGTTTGGTTTTTTCCTTTCCATTAGCACATCAAGCCACTGTTTTTCAGGACAGTTTTCCAGAAACTCATCTAGCAATTCACAGCTGATATGCCACTCAGGATGAGCCTATCACCTACAAAGATACTTGGGATAAAAGGTTATATAGAGGTAGACACAAAGTTGATTTAGGGCTGAACTCTACTTTGCTAGGACATAGTCTGGTAATGTAACAATGTTGTATAAATAATACAGCCTAAAGACACCAAAAAGTAAAAGACTTCTCAAATACCAGAATTAAAAATACTTCTGGTCCTTTAAAAATCCTCCTATAGCTTCCTCTACTGAATGCATTCCTTTAAAAAGACAGCATATTCCCACAGAAGCCACAGTTATTTTCTTTATACAAAGAACGCTAAGAAAATCAGGTTTTAATTACGCATGTCTAAAGTGCAGTCTCTAACAGAATACAGTTTAGAGTGCTACAGGTACCTGGCCAGGCAGTATTCATTTCAATAGATACTATTTGTCATTTAAACTTTAAACACTGACCTAAACTTTTCATTCCAAGTATCTACAAATCCCACCAGCAAGAGTGGAAGTCAAAACGCAGCAGAAACAACCCCTGTGCAGAATCTGGTTTCACAGAAGGCAGGATAAGACTGATTTCTTTCTCATGTCACAACAGACTTGAAAAATAAAGAAAAAAAAAACCAAAACCCCCAAACAAACAAACAAAAAAAAAACCCCACCCAAAAACCCAAGATTCAACACACGAGTTTGAAGTTGGAGAAAATGGAAATAAAATATCACTGCTTCCAACCACCATTAGTTACTTCCTAGCACAACACTCATATTCACTTGCTCTGAGTTCTCATGCAGTACACAAAGGCAAAACTAGAAGACTTAAGTGTGCAAAGCATTCAAATGGAAAACTAACTGGAAACTTGCTCCACTTTCATGTGATTTTTTTTAACTTTGTTCACAAACACAAGCCCAAGATAGATGCAAATAATTTCCAATACCTGCCAGAAGTGTTTCTTGGCTGCAATCACACAAGTGAAATTAGATGGTACTCCTGAAGGAAATCTTAAACATTGCTCAACAGAAATAGCATATCCCTAGGCAGAAAAAGCTCGAAAGGTAAAAGAAAAGTGGCAACATCACTGTCTTGGCTCGAACATCCATTGACACTATTAATCATCAGTTAAGAGATCCTTACCACCTGTGACACAGTCAACTGCAACTTACAACCTTGACTTGTCCGCAGCACTACGGTACAGTCATCCTCAATTACAAGCAACACAAGAGCAGCTGCTCCTGCCTCACATGCTCACCAGAAGAAAACAAAAAATAAATGTTGGCAGTTTTCTCAAGACAGAAAGTCTGTACAGACTTTTTCCTGCACTCTTCCTGCCCAGTTATACTTGCTTTTCTTTAAAAAAAAGTGATAAAATTGATAAAATTATTGTGTTGCTTTTAGTTACATTTACTATCACTATCTAGTTCATCTATTTCGACTTTTAATAACTTTTTTTAAAATAACATACATGGCTAAGCTGCAAAGGAAAGTGTAACAGACCTGTACATCTCAAAACTACTGCTTTGCTTAATCCCGTACAATTGTGAGCAGCCAGGAGGCTGAATTTTCCCTGTATTCAGCACCATTTGCTGGTTCCTGTTGTAGCACAACCCGCAGGGGATACTTGTACTCCGGTATCTCCTGTGTTATGCCTGTGCCATTATTACAGGCTGACAATGTTCTGTGACTGAAGGTCTGCCTAGTATAAACGCTTGCAAAGGTGGTTTAACTGGGAAAATGACCACAGCAAAATACAGAACAATGGCATCACTGCAAAGTGTGGAAAAGAGGGATTCTGTGAGGACAAGTTATACAGTGCTCAAAATGAATAAAAATACTCATGTTACACCCAGGACTGCTATTGAGCTGGGACAGTGTCAGGAGCTTGCCCATCCAGTAAAGCCCCACCAGAAGGAAAAATCCTGCAGTCTCATAAACTGTATAAAATATATTTGTAAAGCTATCAAAACTAAATTTCTCCAAGTCCTGACACACACACTATCTAGATATAACAAAGACCAGTTCTGTCACTAAGAGCAGAAAAATAGGAAACAGTAGGAACATGTCTTCCCCAAGAACCACTAAGATAGGCTGCTTAGCTAAGCACTAAGTCTTGACCACAAAACACCAAATCATGCATTTTTTGAGGTCTTCTCTGTCCAGCTGGAAATAGCAGTGTTACAGTACATAGAATCAAACTGGATCCCTCAGTCCCGTAAATTACACTAAGAAGTGATGCCCATTCATATATGTATTTCAGAAGATTGTAGAAGAATGAAACCAAATGTTAACGGCTGGGTTTAGTCTGAAGGATATCTTTGTACAGGACAGCATCAAGAAAATACTGTCAAAAAAAGTTAGAAGACTGAGGAAATCCTGAATTTGCAACTTCCCCTGCTATGAAAGGGACATCGTGCAGTCAGATGCATGATTTAATTGACCACTGAAAAAGCTTCCAGAAGGGTATCATTAGGTCTATCACCAGCATCAGTCACTTAATCAACAACAGTTAGAGCACTGACAACAAATTTATTCCCATCTTGCAAGAAGCTTTCTGCAAGTTGCAGCTCCTGATGTACCAATTCACTCACTTCCACCAAACCAGTGTTTTTCTGCAGCAGTAAAGGCAGTACATTTACTGGTCCATTATAAAAAAGGATGAACCACCACTACAACAAGAGCCTTGGGCTTTCAGCTGACTGCTTACGGATTATTTACAGCTAAACAGACTTTAGGTCAAAAGTGACAGAAAGCATTATGAACAACACTTCCTGCTTGCCTCCCTCTCATGCACACACAGATACATCACAGTTCATGAGCGGAGCCCAGTACAAAAAAGTTTCTTTCCAACAGAGCACATAGCTGTACATTTAAAGCAATACTCTGGAGAAGCTGCAAGGATAGCAGCAGAGTGACTGATAAAAGTTCTCTCACTTCTCTGCTTCCATAGGCACTGAAAACAACCAAATAATGCAGGCAGCAGTGCTTTGCAGCCACTGTCTGCACCTTCAGTTTTTGAGCAGTATTCATGATCAGACTAGCCAGTTCTGTTACCTTAAGGAGCTTCATATGCACTAGTCTACCCTCACCAAGCTGGCAATGACAAATGCTGAAGTCACACACACTGGGACAGCTGCACACAGGACGTGCTTTGAAGCTTACTTCAGATGTTCTCTTCTAAGAGCTTGACAGTCAGACCTTACCAGACAGTGACTACTGACTCTTGCACAGTTTTATTCAGGACTTCAAAAGCTTCATGCTCTCAGCTTGAAGAAAGCACTCCTTTTTGCACAGTGTGTGGTTATACCTACTGCTGAACACCATCACAGTGAAACAAAGAGAGAATGCCACCGTAGACCAGCCACGACCTGTAATCAAACCATGATTTTAAAAGGCCAACACGTGCTGTTTACACATCTTCACAGTTTTCAGCTGAACACTGATAACTGACAGCCACTGGGCACCTTATCAACAGGCTGGAAGTAATTTGGAGACAACGGCCCTTGGGAAGGAAGAAAGCACCAGAAAGCATAAATCCCTTCAAGATCAGGTTTGGAGAGAATTATATGTGTATGTCCCAAATCAGGAGATCCGTACAGACCTTGGAATCACAGCATCACTCTTTTCTTTACCCACTGGGACAGAATCCGTTCTCAGGAGGAACACGGCTGCATCTAATCTAATCTAAACTTCCTGACATCCAGTTCATAACCTAGGCTGGTATTTATCCAAGTAAGAACTAACATAAGCAATCAGCAAGCTAAAGCTTTACCAATGGAAGGAAGGGCAGCGGCAAGGAAAAACTACAGATGCCATGCCCATACCAGTGGATAAGCACCTGCTGCTAGGGGAAGTTTCCACAGGAAAACTGTAAACCATGGGTCATGCTATGACACTCAGAAAAGGCAGCAGCAAAACTTCCACTAAGACAAACAGAAGAAAAGTCAAGCTCTGACAGAGGAAAAGACATGGGAGATTTCACTACAACAAGCAGCTGATAGTAGATTTACATTTAGCTGTTAAATACACATCCGAACAGAACCAGACAGGAGTAGAAAGAGGTTATACATGTTCATTCATCCAAAGAAGTCTGATGTAACTGCAACACATTTAACTACCCATCCACCACAGATACTCTTTCTTAACACACAGTTCTGGCAGGCTCAGGGGTTTTCTTGCCTATTTGTTTATTTTGTTTCAATCAAACCAATGCATTCATCTGCTTTGCAAAATCGCAAGGACTTTAAATGGACTGGCCAATTTTTCATTTCAGTTTCAACACCTTTAATTTTATACGCATTATGGAAAACAGCTTTAATTCTTTGCATTATCCATGGTGCAAGTCATCTGCTATGCCAGCATGTATTATTTAATGACATCTTTACATGCTTCACCATCATACAGATTTCACTTAACTGTTTGGGTGTACTTTCCAGTGTCCACGCCTCAGCTAGAAAGATAAATTAAAGACAGCTTTTGTATTTTGGAGACAAGATCAAGCACTTGTCATTTTCTTTCCCATCACTTGTTATACCATAACAGACTCAAAAGATCTTTTATCCTATTATGACTAGGGGGAAAAAAAAAAAACACATTTGCTAGGTAAAGGTGACATTGTTACTAAAAGGGCAACAAAATCTAAAGAATGGGAAACCGTTTCTAGAAATAAATGCTTTAAACCAAATCTAGACATGACTTAAGAAGGGCAAAAGCCAACAACAGGACCACATGACAGAAGCAGTTAGTGCTGTTCCACTGACAAGCTCAAAGACGCTGTGCAGCTCCATGCCTGAGGTCCACAAAAGAGATGTGGACAAAACAATGAAAAGTAAGAAGGAGCAATCTGACATGGAAAGGAACTTAAAATTTTAGCAAAGTGGGCAGACACATTTAAATCTCCTACATGAGACCTTGATCTCCCTAGAGAGGTACTGCAGCACCACACACTAGCCCCCTCCAAAGAGAAGGGCAGGCTTTCCTACACAAAGAAAGCATTTCAGGACTGAAAAATGAAGCACTCAGCTCCAGCAACAAGCCTCCCATTGCCACGTGACACATAACTGACACAGCACAAAGGTGTGGGCACCACCTAAATGTCCACTTGAACTACAAAGAGCCGTAGAGAGTTCCTGAATAATAAATCTGATTGTGACATAGCAGGGAACAAGAACAGAGAGCAAGGGAAAAGAGCACAGGAAGCTTAAGGAGACAAAGCACTGGGTTAAGGTGCAAGTAGGAACTGTTGAGGGCAGCTCGAAGCAGGAAACATGGAAACCAGAGGAAAGCAGCCAACAGGCAAACAGCAGGACATAGTATTTTCAACCATGTCAGTGTCCATGAGAATTCACTCAAGTCTCATAGCATGTGTATAAAAATCCAAAGCTGAACTCAGAGCAGCCGAGCCCAGGCAACCCTCATCTTAAAAGAAAACATAGGGATTTATATTTTGTACAGAATCCAGCGAAAATCATGATGATGCTAGAAACAATTACGTATTCTTTTTTCTTGAGAAAGTTTTCCTCATCTCGTATTAGAAGACTTCATTCCTACACAGACAAAGGAAATAATTTATTTTTCATCTCTACTAAATACAATGTACAAAGCTACATACTTTCAACAGATTTTCAGGTCACTTTCATTATACAACAAGTACCATTCTGTTCCAAATGCTGTTTAACAGTTTTCTCTCTCATTCATATTCTGATTTTCACTTCGTTTTCAGTAATCATGGGACTTCATCTCAATTCCAAACCCCCTGCCACGAGCAGGAACACCTTTCACTAGAATAGGTGGGTTGCTCAAAGCTTTAACACTTCCTGGGATGGGCAGATGAAATTTCTCTGGGCAACCTGTCCCAGTGACTCACTACTATCACAGTAAAGAATTTCTTCCTTTATAATATGTAATGTAAACCTACTCTCTTTCAGTTTGAAGCCATTCCCCTTGTCCTATCACTACATGCCCTAGTAAATAGTCCCTCTTCATCTTCCTTGTAGACTCCCTTCAGGTACTAGAAGATCACTATTAGGTCACCCCAAAGCCTTCTCTCTTCCAGGCTGAAAAATCCCAATCCTCTCTGCCTTTCCTCACAGGAGAGGTACTCCACCTGTCTAATCATCTTGGTGGCCCTCCTCAGGATCCACTCCAGCAGGTCAATGTCCTTCCTGTCCATCCAGAGCTGGATGCAGGTGTAAAAAAAATCAGATATAAACTAGGTTTGGCCCCAGCCCATGTATTATCTCTGCATCACTCAAGTCTACAGCACCTCAGGAGCCAGCCCTTATGAACAAGTGTGGGATATCACCCCTTTTGTTGTCTTATCCTTATCATGCACAAATCTCATCTATTCAGGTGAAAGAGATTTCATTTTTTGCAAGTGAGTGAGGACTCTGAAAATATTCATCCTGCTGTTTCTCCAGAGCTCCGAAAATTTCAGCAACACGAATTCATCACACCCACTTGTGCTGAGAGTGAGAAATCCTGCTCCTATAAACACAGCTTTTACTGAAATCCTCAAAACAAAAGAAGGGGCCTTGCCTGCCAGTTAGGATCTGGCCACTGAACACACAGAAGAGACTCTAAGCAGACTATTCAAGTACCTGCGAGAGACTGGAGTTCATCTTGGGTCACAGGATGCTCTGAAACTCACCCAGTCAAGAAGACACCCGTGAATATTCCCCTCTTTACATATTACAGGTACACAAATTCCCACGTGTAACCCTAAATCAGTTTTACTTCCCACTAGGTTCTAAAGGCATTT
>VYZQ01037875.1:39627-64369 GCA_013400655.1 Mystacornis crossleyi
CCCGCACCGCCAGCCCGCGGCACCCGCACCCCGCGCATGCGCCGCCGCCCGCCCGGTCCTAGCGCCGCCAGCGCGATCCCAGGAGTGGGCACCCTTGGGCAGCGCTGCGCCCCCGGGCAGGGCTGTGCCGCTGGTTCCCGGGCGGGGCTGCGCCCCTGGACAGGGCTGTGCCCCCGGACAGGGCTGCACCCCCGGGCGGGGCTGTGCCGCTGGTTCCCGGGCAGGGCTGCGGCCCCGGGCAGGGCTGTCCCTTTGGCACACACCTTCGAGCCCCGGCAGGACTGTCCCGCTGGCACACTCGCTCGTGCCCGCTGGCACCCTCGTTGTGGCGGGGCTTTGGGGCTGGTGGCCTTTTTTCCTTCAGGGGAGATGGTAAGCAATGGGCTGAATGGAGTTGAATGTCACGAAACCCCCTCTCCTGTGGCATGTTGGCCCAGGGTGGCAAATGCCACACGAAGGTCTCACAAGTTCTCAAGGGCTTTGCGGAAATTAAACTCTGCCAACATCAAACCTGAATCTGGTAATTAACAACCCAGCACCCACTCCCACTGCTAAACAGCAAATTTAGAAAAGCAACCATATTGGCAATATATTATTCCAGAAATGGTCAAAATTTGCAGTTATTATTTAGGATAAATGGCCGTTGATTTCCCCTGTAATGTGCGTGGTACTTACAGATGCCATAGCCGAGCTGAAAAAAAGTCATCCTTCCTCTGAAATGCATTAGTGTGTGTACATTTGGTGATCAGGGTAGGAATTCTGTAGAATCATAGGACGGGTTGGGTTGGAAGGGACGTTGCAGCTCATCTAGTTCCAACCCCCCTGCTATGAGCAGCAAATACCTTTTACCAGGTCGCTCAGAGCTCCATCCAGCCTGGCCTTGAACACCTCCAGGGATGGGACATCCACAGCTTCTCTGGGCAACCTGTTCCAGTGCCTCACCACCTTCACAGTAATGAATTTTTTCCCTAATATCCAATCTAAACGTACGCGATTTAATTGTTACTGATACCTGTATTGTTAAAATCTGTGTGTATATATACACACATATTTCAAAGCTAAGAATTATAGTTTAAAACACAGAGTTATATGCAGATTAGCAGCAAATTTTCCATTAATACATATGAAGGTGTTGCAGTACCACTGTCACAAAAATTAGAAGAAAATATACTGAAAAATATTTTGTAACTGGAACAGGAAAATACTGGAGTTCATGTTAAATAAAGATTGTTTTAACAACTGCTAGTGAAAGCTGAGAAAGAGGAAAAACGATGTAATGGAGAAAATCTAGCCCTTGTAAGGCCAAAGAAAAATCTGTTTCTTGAAGAAACAATGACTTGGAAAAAACCACACAAAGTCCAGATATTCAAATGCTTATCACTGAAGCTGCTGGTGGAATCCCAATTCAGTTTTAATTTCACTGTTTCATGCCATTAGTAGTGGACTGGGGCAGACAGACTCTTCAGGTGTATTTGCTCCTCCTTAAAAAGAAAGTAAAATGGACATGGAAGGACATAAAATCCCATGAAACAAGGATTTTATGACAAATTTATACAAGTGAAAATGTTAGTAAAGTTGAAAATAGGTAAGAATATTGCAGAAATGTGGTGTGTCAAGATTTTTCTTCCTTGAAATTCACTACGTTTTAACTGCTGCTTTGATCCTCTGTGAAATCAAGAGCCTCTCTGGGAAGTGTAGTATCCATATTTAAGATCTTCAGTGAATGTTGATAATTCTATACCTAAATAATGCAAATTGAGCTACAACAGATGCTGTTAAAAGGTGACGTACATTCATTCTGCTGTTTACATCCCATTCATTCTTTTTATTACTAAAGGCTTCACACAAAGGCTTCACAGTCAGACAGATCTTGAACAGGTACGGTATCTTCAGTGAACCTATGCCAATTTACAAAAACAGTGTCAGTTTACAACTAAGCTCCAGCCTTGGCTGAGAACAATCCAATCTGATCTAAACCAACATAAAAATAACTGAGGTTTTGTTTGTGTTATTGATTGTTCCTGGGAAGACAGCAAATTGCTTGAGCAAAATTTTATAAAAAATGCACTACAAAAATATTTAGTTATCTTACACGGAGTGATTTTTTTTTAAACACGCCTAAAATAGCATACAAGAAATTCTCTTTCTTGTTTCATATATTTTTGGCTTAATGTGAAACTATTCCTAAAGTGTGATAAGGAAATTAAGAAAAACAGTCTCTTAGACATCTTGCATGTTAAAAGTCCTGCTAAAAATGACACTTCAAGATTTTATGTCTCTGAGTTTTCATTCTTTGAGGTCTTTGGTCATAAGACACTCTCAGACTAATTTTTAAAAATTCTGTTATAACAACTTCCTCACAAATATAAAAGGGTCCCCTAGTTGGTTCAACAATTTTTCTGTCATTTTGTTGTTAGCTAAATCATTAGCTGTCCAGAAGAGATTTTGCTCAAAACCTAAAGAAAACAGGTCCTATTTATGAATGTCTGCTAAATGCTACAGGGCAAGAGCAAGGTCTCTTTGGAATACTGCTTTCTACCAGGCCATCAAACTTTGTGAAATTTCCGTGATGTCAGCACTGGGAAAGAAATACATAGGCAGTTCCCATACATTCTAAAGAGAAACCCGTTTATTTAGGGCAAGACAAGAGAGTATTTTTTACAAACAGAAGTGTAATGGGGTAGCTCTTCATAAGTTCTTGAAGTATGTGTGTGCTGTTAGCAAATAATGCTTATTTATTGCACAGAGACTTATGAACATGGAAAGCCTTGTGAATTGGTATTTTTTTGCTTGGATTCTCTGACGCCTAATAAATTACAATCTGAGAAGCTTTCTTTTCTGTCACAGGGCATCCACAATAGCTTTCTAAAATGAATTCTCTAGAGTTAAATAAAATGTTCGTGATACAGTCTTTCCATCAATGACAGAGGAGAGGGATGGAAATTCAATTAGCTCCAATAATCTCTTTTTCCTCTGCTTATCTGCCTATTTTAATTTGATGTATTGAAACTTAATATCTGTAAGTTAGCTCCTCTTTGTCAAATGTGCTTGAAATTGGCCAGCAAGTTCAAATACTATTAGAAGAGTGTGGATTGACAGACATTAAATGTGCATGAATACAACAGTATGGTCTTGTAAGTCCTTCCTCATGAGGAAACCTGAGTAAAAGGGAAGTGGATATTAAAGACATACATCCAGCACACAGGTGAAAGTGTCTTTAATTTAAACTATGTGATCAAGTGGAATAGCATTAGGCATGCATGTAAATTTATAGCTGATGATTACCTATTAATATTTGGCAGGAAACTTCATCGCTGGAAAAGTGATGAGTTAAAGTAATTACCTTTTATATGCCACCATAACATTTAAAATTACTCAGATGAGCATTGAACAGAGGACCATACATATGGATGTGCTTTGGCACATACTCATTTTAATTGTGTGATGTATCTACTCAACTTGGTCTACTCCAATGAGCGAATTGTTCATGGATGGATATATTTCCAAGATTTTAGTATAAGCTAGAAATGTCTTTGGTAGCACCATGGCAGTTCTTAATGAGTTCATATTTTTTTCCAGCCACATTGTCTGTTACATGTCTGTGAACCCTTTAATTTTCATGATATTTGCAAAGTTTCAAGGATGCTTAAGTAATTCTCTTTTACATATAGCTTTTTAACTCCAAGCCCCTGTTTGGTATAGCCTGGGCAGGCAAGTTCTGTAACTGACCTCTGTCTGCAGTGAGTAATTTGTGTGACTGACTGTGCCAAAACTGTGCTCAGGATGGATTTCTGAAGCTAGCTGGTGGCTTGTTTGTGTCTCAGGTAGGCATCTCATCACTTGGTCTTGCTTTGTCAGTCTTTTACTTGATTTTAATGGTATTCTCTACTTTGGTCCTATGTGCTTAGCTTAGCTCTTTCTCAGCTTTCTTCCAGATCTGTCTGCTCCTCTGCCTAGACTCAGACTTACCTAATTTCCTTTCCTTTGTTCCTTGAGCTGTTTTCTCTCGAACCCTTCTCTCTATGCTTCCCTTCTTCTGCTCTTTGCTTGGTACCTTTCTTAACTTTTCCAAGGTCTGGTTTACCTTGTTTTTGAGCTTAGTTCTTCTCTGGTCATCAGCACTGGTTATGACTGTATGCCCAATGAATATCCCTCTCTAATGACCGGTTTAATGTCAAGGGCAGGATGGAGCTTTGTTTAGGAACAAAATTATCAGATACACAGCTATCTTTAAAATGGAAAGTGTTCTAGTTGGCTCAGGAATAATCTGTCTTGTAAATGCATGTTTGTAACAGGACCCAGCACTGCTACCATGAGGTAAAAGTTCCCTTCTTTCTTTTGAAATAAAGACATCAAAAGGCACCAGCTTCTTCCTGTCTCTAGAGCTTGGTTTTACTTGAACATGTAAGCAACAGTTTGGAATAAGGCAGCACTTGAAATAAATAAAATACAGAAGATTAACAAGATAAAGCAATTAAAATCATAGTCTTGAGAACACTTTGGCTTAATGGGCTCTTGCAAATTGTCTTCCCTGCTTTCTAGCTCAGCAACTTTTCCTCGGCTCTCTGAATTGAAATAACACCTCAGCAGGTTTTTTTCTGGTAGCTGGATGAAAAAATCCCTGAGTGACATGACCTCACAGCTGGGCCCTTCAAACCTAGGTTACTCTCTAAACTTATGTTTCTGCCTATTTCCTTTCTTTCTCCTGTCCTGGCCATTGGTATCCCTCCAGAGTCTCCTCTGGTTCACACTTTGACTGGGGAGCAATATCCTCCTTCTTACTTAACTAGAGAACTTAGCAGTGACAAGGCAAACAAGTGTCCTTATGCTGCGGACCCCAGGTTTGTATGGGATACTATGGATGGGGTCTCACCAGAGCAGAGAAGCAGAATCCCCTCTGTCACCCTGCTGCCCACACTGCTTCTGATGCAGCCCAGGATACATCTGGATTTCTGGGCTGTACACAGCCAGCTCATGTTGAGCTTCTTTTCCACCAGCACCCCAAAGTCCTTCTTCTCAGGGCTGCTCTTGATTCATTCTCTTCCCAGCCTCTATTTATGCTTGTGATTTCCCCAACCCACATGCAGGACCTTGCACTTGGCCTTGTTGAACTTCATGAGGTTTGCACAAGCCCACCTCTGAAGTCTCCTAAGTATCAGTCCATTGCCAGAGATCTTGAGAGTCATGTGGATTATACTCCACACTTCCTTTTCAGGCACAACAGGGGATTTTATGTGAGCAAAGCACACATTTTATTATCTGAGATGTGTCAACAGCATTGCTAGTTATCAAGGTTGCTGATACTTCTTATCATAGAGCCCTAGTGCTGTAGGGAAATACAGAGGAGATCCCATCTCTAGACAGTAGCTGCTTCGGAGAACTGTAGTCAGTCTCCACTGCAAAGTTCCTGTGTGGCAAATTTCTTTAATCACATTTTTCCCTAGGCAGTTATTTTGTTCTCTCTTCTCATTGTCCAGCTTGAGATCTCACAGGCTGGTTCAGAGAAATGCTTAAACATTCACAACTATATCTGAAGCTACGGGGAACTGCCCTTTAAAAATATGAAATGTTACTCATTGTGAACTACTCAGATGAATTAGCCTGAATTCTCAGATACTTGTGTTGTAACGCTTGAATTTCCCAGCTGTAGGGAAGAAATGATAAAACTCTGTTCTTTCAGGGAAATGTGGAGGACTGTTTGTGAAACGTGTGCTATGAGAGTAACAGAACAGGCCAGCAGGAAATGCATGGCTGTCCTAACAGCTAAAACACTTAATAGTGGAAAGTATATAGACCTCATGCTGAATGAAGCTAAAACAATATGCTATAAGAATACACTAAAAAGCTCATTCTTTGCACATAATGAAGCAGGGGTCAAGGAGAAAAATGTGTATGATTGTATAAAGCTGGTGTCATAATTTAATAAGGGAATAAAGATTCACAAACATCTTTAACTCTGACACTTATTTTTCAGTGTTTGATAAACTGTCTCCTAGGGCAGTTTTTCTTTGGGAAGGTGCATATGAAATTGGTTTTTACAGAAGAGTCTCTTGCCAGCTAAGGTGAATATGCTGCTCTTACACATAGCTGCCCTTCAGTACACCTGTTACACCTTGTTGTTCCATCTAACTACACTGGGATTCAGAGCTAACAGAATTCAGAGCTCAAGTCTGATTAAGAATTAGCAGAGAACTTACTAGTTGTGATGAAATCAAATCCAGTGTGACTTAAGTAATCATCAGTTTTCTTGCAGCCTTACAAGGAAGGGATAAGTCTTCCCCTTCTTTCCATTTGTTTCACCTTCTTCCTTTTTCTTCTTGCCCTTTTTTTTTTATCTCCACTTTTTTCCTTCTCCTCTTCTAAATATCCTCTACAGCTAAATCTCTTTTTCCTTTTTAGTTTCAGTATCTTGTCCAGATTCTTCTCTGCATTGAGATTGTTATCCAGGATACATATAAACAAATGTCTGAGGTGAGGCTCTTTCTGGATCACTCGCATGGTTTAGGAAAGTTATCCTCCAGTTTAGTACTCCCTCTAAAAAGACCACACACCGCTCCTCTTCCCCCCTCCAGGGGCAGGTCTGAAAGGCAAAGATCACAGGTTGAGATAAGAACAATTTACTGGAAACAGCAGTGAGATAAGAAAATGAACAGTAACAGCAACAATATTAATAACAAATGGTATAAGACAAAGAAACAAAAACACAGAGAAACCCGACAATAAACGAGCACTGGACCATTCTGCCCATCTGCCATGTTTTCTCCACCAGAAGGAACGCCCTTCTCTTGGAATCAAGAGTCCCTTTCCCCTGCCCCAGGCAGTGACAGGGGGTGGTATGGAATAACAGTAGGGTCTGGCCACACACCTTCCTGGCTATCGCAAAAATTTAACCCTATCCTGGCTGAAACCACGACAGTCACTTGCACCAAAGTCTTCTGATGACAAAGCCTGGAGCGACAGTGCCTGAGGTGCCTTAACACAAATGGTGTGCCTTTCTCCTTGGATCTGAAAGCCCCCCTTGCTGACTCACAATTCTGATGAAAATTGCTCATAAGATTGTCATTGGAGGCTTGAGTGAGATGCAGGTGAAAGCAGGGCACAAAAATGACAGAAATAAGTAGAAATTAAAAGACGTTAAGTGTGGAGGCCGACAGCAGGTCTGAAGGCTTCACAGATCTTAATTTGGACATGGTTAGCTTCTATTCGTGAGAAAAGCCTGTGAGAAGAAAATAATCACTTTTACCTGTGAAAATACAGTATCAACAGAAGTACAGAATTTAAACAATAGGAGAAAAACAGCAATGTATCTGCACCTGTTATTTTTCTGAATGCTTGAATGTTTATGCTAAAGGTAACCAAGAGTATTATATTGTAGTTAAATAATAGCCAATGAAGCCATTGCTGTAATTTAGTAGACAACGAATATGTAACGTGAATGATAATACACAAAGATATACAAAAGAGGCTGCTTTCTTGAATAAACGCTTTTTTGCTCTTGTCCGAGGCAATGCCCATGTGTGTCGTGGCCGCCCCAATAGCGACAATTTAGAATAGATAAGACAAAGGAGAATGTAAAAATCTGGAGAATGATGGAGGGATGCTGAGGCTTGAAAAAGAAAACAAGAAGACATCTCATATGAAGAACTATATATTCCGTTGCTATTATTACAAATAATTCCTTCTGGCAGGAAGTATGAAGCGAAAATGCTTTAAACTGAAGTCCTTCATAGAAGGAAAGAAAAGTAAGTTGTCTGGCTACAATTTTGTTCTAATTCTAATAAAGTTCTTTTCCATATCAGAAGACACAGATTTTACCATGGCTTTTTAACTCTGATGTGTGATAACTGGATCTCTCTAGGAAAAAGGTATACACCTGCCAAGATGCTTATCTAAACAAAAAACTTATAAAAGGCATGGGAAATCTTTATGAGAAGGATGCCTGTCAATTCATCTTTTCTTTTATGGAGTATCTTAAATTGTCAAATGGCAGGTTTTAATTGTGTTGAACTTACGTGTGGAAGAAGTGAACATATGTAGGTACCTAAGCTAAAACTCTTTTTCTCCACAGAATGATGAGTGAGGCCAGGGTTACTACCATATTTTTCCTTCCCATTGTAATCAGCCTCACATTTCTGCAATATGAAAGACTGTACACATGAGTTTTGTAGGCTAGACCACGAGAGTCAGCAAGTAACTAGCTTTCATTACAGTCGGAATCAGAAATGATCTTTCACAGGACAGTGGATGACTGTGACTTCCTTGACATTTTCTTCTACTTCCTGCAAGTTATCTGAAGTGGGTTTCTTGTGCCCTAAATCTGAGCCATCCCTGTGCTAGCCTGTTTTAAGTAGTGTTCTGCATAGGCTCTGTTTTTTCCGTGAAGCCTCTATACCCTTGCTGCAAGACAAACAGCATTACTTAATAAATACATACAGCAGAAATATTGTACAGCTTCAAATGAACACAAAACCTCTTTATATTCTCAAGTACTTGTAATTCTCAAGTGTTTTGGATTTTTAGTAGGCAGCTGAGAATGTATGGCATTTTTTCGTTAAAATTCCACCACAAAGAGTCTCTTCATATTACCTTTTCTAAACGTAGCCCGTTTTTCAAGAGTCAGTTGGCTGCTTGTCATGTAAACAATGTGTTATTGAAATGCTGATGCATTACTCCCATGGATGACACCCCAGTGAGGGACTGAGGAATGGTGCTGGATTTGTGATGCAGACATAAGCACGCAGAACTGGACTGCCACTCAGTGGTGCAGGACATCATCAGTTCTTGTGCCACCACCCTTTGGCACTGACATGGCTGAACACAGCTACATCATCCACCACATAAGATATACTGGGCACAAACAGGGCTACAGAACTGCTGTTCAACTTTTGTATAACATCCTTGCAATGCCAGAATGAGTATAAATCAACTTTCAAGGCAATTCTTAAAAATACAGTTAGAGAGCCAAATGCCTTAAAGCCTTATTTTGTGCAACACTAAAACACCATTTTTAAAGAGAATTGTCTGCTTTGAGCTAACGTATCAGTGACTTGGACACTTACCCGCTGTCATTTATCCATGATTTTCCATGGAAGATGTTAAAATGGCATTACAGTCCCAGGGGATTGCTTATCAAGGAACTCTTACTTCACTACTACACCATTGCGATGCTTTTGATACCTATGACATGCTTTAATTTGAACTGTCTTCTCTGTTTGCACCACACTAGTATGTATCAGCTCTTTCAGGATCAAAGGATATCTTACTGCACTTCAGAAACTCATTAAATCTATATTTGTAAATAATGCATTTTTTCCACAGCACTAGGTGTCCTTGAACCACTAAAATGAACAGCTCTGCAGGACGTGTCCTAAATGTACTCAAGGCTCCAGTGAATAATGAAAATGTGACTTGTCTATTAAGTGTCCTGGGAACAACTTGTTATGGCCTATAAAGCAGTAGAAAAAGCGCACACAGTGGTATTCCCAGAGCTGAAACACAAATCTAATTAGACTCCCATGAAATGTCTTATTCGAGACTGAAAAATTGCTAACTGATCACAAAGTTTGCTTTATAAATTAATAGGCTACTTTAATAGCTATAGTTCTCACTGTGTATGAACTAATTCTTTATGCACTTTGCTGTACAGATATTAATTTCTTTGGCTTTTATGTAATATATGTTTATATTGATGCTATTTTTGCAAATGAGACCTGCCTCAGGTAACCTTTTTAGCCTGTGTTTTCCTTTTCCTTTTTTTTTTTTTTTAATGAATTAAAGAGAAGTCAATCTGTTTTCCAAGTCAGAAGTCATTTTCAGGTTTACCAGCAGCTAAATACCTAGACTGGTATTCATGCTTCCTAATTATTGAAAACATTTAATTCAATCCAGTAAGACATTAAATTTAGAAGCAGAACAAATTTTACACGCAGCAGCATTTTAGACACGAAACTGGTTAAAACAGTAATAGACCTTTTGGGGACACTTCTGGGGACATTGTGATTTATAAGGAGTTACGGGATCTGGGAGATAGGCAAAAAGAACTTCATGTGTCTCATCATAACAACACCTTCTTTGTACTGGTGCTGCAATGATTAGGGCTGGCCACAGCCTTGCACTGAGCACCAAGAATATGCTTTCCAGTTTCTGGAATTTGGAATGGCATTTTCATTGCAGAATGTTCAACTCTGTTGTCGTAAAAAATCCTCTATTGCCTATAAAATCCATGTCCTAAATAGTAACTAACTACAGAACAATGAAATTTTTTAATATGGCTCTATAAACTAATGAGTCCACACCCGTGTCAGAATCTAATGCCAGATGTTATGTTTGATAATTAGCAAGCCAAGAGAAGCACAGAACATCTTCTTGAGAGGGAAAAGCGGCACTGGCAACAAATTTTGAGAAGACTAGAGGTCTAGGGAAGTGGAAGTACAATTTCAACAGTAGAATAATACATTTTAATTTTTTAAGTATGAAGGAAGAGAGCAATCACTTCAGAAAAAAAAATCTGAAAAAACATGTTAAAGCTAGTCAGTGCATTTCTTGCCAAAATAGTAATTCAATTTAATTTTCTCGTCATTAAAACTCTGATCAGTCTAGGAGATGACCATCCAAGCTATTTTTGACCAGACACCACTGTTTCCAACATGGTTACTGGCTTTATGTTGGCCTTTCATATGTGACCGTGACTTTTCAGTACTCTCTTTCAGTCTTCTTTCATGTTTACTTGTGTTATTCTGTGCCATGTTTCCCCTCTTATCTTTTGTACCTATAAATCTATTTTTATTCTTCCCCCAATGTTATCATTAACAATTTCCTTTCATTTTCTGTATCCTGAATTCAGCTCGACAAATCTTACGGCAACTTAGGGATCCTGCAAGCTTTTCCATTCTTCTTTTATTTCTCATATTGACAGTTCTTATGTTCTCTGTCTTTGTTTTTTCAGAAGGTCAAATAATTCTTTAATTTTCCAGTAAGCTCTCCTCAGTAAAACTTTGCTTCTACCACCTGATGTAAGAGAAATCATCTCCTAAAAACTCCTCTCTTTCTATATCTGCCCATTTGCAGTCCACACTGGAGCCTTCCTTCTCTAAAGTCATGAGAAGATTAACTTGCAGCTGGAACTGAGCAGGATTTTTCAAACTATTATATATAAGTGTTCTGGTTTGAAAGCAAAACCAGTGAGAGGCTCCAAGTCAGAAATACAATTTAATAGAAAGGAAAAATAAATGCAATAGTACAAAAGAAACTACCAGCAGAATCAGAATACAACCTGACACCCTGTTAGTTAGGGTGGTGGTAGCAGTCCAGATGAAGTGGTCTTGTTGAAAGCAGTGGTCCCGCAGAGAGGTCTAGTAGCTCTTGTCCTCTGGAAGTCCAGTGGGTAAGGGCTCCTTGTGCCGCTCCAAACCCCAGGTTATATCCAGGTGGGAATGCTTGGCTCCTCCCCCCTGGGCGGAGCATCTCACAATGGGCTGGTGTTATTCTGTGAGTCTTGTAGTAGGTCCTTGATTGCTCATTAAACAGAGAGAGCTGCCAGAGGGAGTTATCTCTGAGTCATGCAGCACAGCCCTGATGGGCCATTAGCAGGAGATAGCCCAGGGGGAGGAGGCAAAGATAACACTGCCGCACCTGGTTTCAACAGCCCCTGAAGATCGTAATAGAATACAGGCTTTTGGGCACATCTTACATTGCAGCCTAGGACAATAAGGTGTTAAGAACATACTTTACTTATCTACACAGGAAAAAAGAAACCTTCCTGGCTGTCCAAATAATAAAATAAAAATTTAGATGGCTGAACTACAAAGAGGGAGTTATGTTTGACATGATCCTACTTTAAATGTGTATCTGATTATTTACAGTTTTGTTGGTGTTTTTTCATCCTCTTGTCAGTCTTAAATATAACGTATATGGTTACATGTTCTACTCTTAAGCATTGACACTTTGTCACCATTGTTTGTTATTCTTCTCTAAACCTGAGAGCGTGAAGGTTTAAGAATGTTAACATTAACAATGTTTTGTTAGTGCTGTTAGCTGGTCACTAAGCTTGAATGATACAATTTTATGAAAGTAATAATCTGAATTGTTGATAAGGTTTATGTTCTTTATGAACAGCACTATATCTTGTACATTTTCTTTTTTCTTTCAAGAAAATTTTATAATACAAAGAATGAAATAAAAGCTCTTTCATATGATGAAATTTATATTCAATGAAGGAAGCATCATTTGATAACAGTCTGAATGCAATAGCTGTGGTAGTGAATGCAGTAGTGGCTGTGCTCAACCAACAAGTAACAGGTTCTGTGCTACCTTAGGTCCCCCCTCAAACGAACCATTTTCTACAATAACTTTCTTCCATAAAACAATGTGGCATCAGTGATGGACCTTTCATGGGATCACCATTATTTATGCAGAGTATTAAGTAGTAAAGTCTCCACTGGGGGATACTTGCTGCACACTTTCTGAAGATAAGTAGAAAAAGTACATACATGCTTTGTGTCTCACTTTACTTTTTTCTATACAAGTAATGATAGGAATNCCAGGAGAGCAATGAATCTCAAGCACTCTACCCCACCTCTTTTTTTTCCAGTTCTAAATCTCCAGATGTCTTTGCTCCCCCACCTGAGAAGACGCCACCAAGACCAAAAAAAAAAAAGGACGATTGGGCCCCTCCCTTGTGGCTGGCTAGGTCCTTTGTTTTTCTTAAGTACCCCAGCAATCGCCCCTTAACATGGGGAAAAAATTCCTTTGAGAGAAGAAAAGAGCACATACACACACAGAAAGAAAACTTTCTCAACCCCCAACACACACTTTCTGAAGATAAGTAGAAAAAGTACATACATGCTTTGTGTCTCACTTTACTTTTTTCTATACAAGTAATGATAGGAATGAAAGGGTTTTATTATTAAAACAGGATGGAAATGATTGAAAATTTGTGCAAGTGAAGCTTATCATCCTTCAATCCACGGATCTATTATGCTTCATGTTCACTATATGCTGTAAAATACTTGAAACATTTGGAAAAATTGAAGGTGATTAAGATAAAGCTATTACAAAGCCTGATTCTGCCATTCAGTATTGTGTCATGGTAAACTCCTTGCACCACATGGCACCTGTGTATATGATGCAAAGACATATCTTAAAGTTGCACAAACATTAATTAACATGAAAGGCAAACTTCTGTGTCTTTTATCAGTGTGAAGTGAGTTTTTTATTTCTATTATAATAACAGAATTTTCCATAATTCACAGGGTATTTAAGATGTGACACTGTAAACAAACTGTAATTCATAAGGGAAAAACATGTAATACTTAAAGATGGAAAAAAAAAGGGTTTATGAGAAAGGAGGACAGCAGTGGGTTAAAGGGACAGCTGGTGTGTGTATGTTACCCGATATGGGAGTTCTGCTCTGTTACTGTTTTGTCACTGCCTGTAGTAAGGCAGTAAATGATAGCTACTAGTAATTCACTGAATAAGGGACGTGTCTTGTCCACCTGTAGCCATGCTTTCAGCCTTCCTGTGAACTTATGACAGAGCAGTCTCTACAGAAGATCTCCCAGAACTCGCCAGAGGTGAGGAGGTTAGCAGGGTTCTACAGAAATTACTTTAAAACTAACAGAACGTATATGAGTGTGCATTTTTTTTATTTTTTGACACTATCTCACAAGATTATATATAATGTGACTATTACTTCCTCATATAATCTCTAAGATAAAAAAATAACAAAGTTATAACATTCCATTAAATTCTATAGCTTACCTCTATGATGTTCTCTTTGTTCTTTTTCAACTCAGTCATAAAAAAAATTTGTATAAAACCACACAGATGTCTTCACTGAAAATATGCATTCTTTTCTTTTCCTATCCCTTTCAGTTTCTGAATCTATAAGTCTATATTGTGTCAACTGAAATGAATTATGCAGGGACAGATAATGAAAAATAGTATTATGAACAAGTGCCGAATACCATTGCCAAAACAGCACATGTATATACATATGTGCATTCACACATAAAATATATTTATTCTGAATAGTGAGTAAGTTCTCACATCTCTGAGACAAGCAGCAGACACAAAGTACCAAACTGTACTTCATTGTATGTGACACTACATATAAAGGCATTTAGCTCTGGCTACTATGAATTTTTGCAGGACTGTGTAAAGTCTTTGGAGACTTACATGAGCTGCCTTGTCTTCTTTTAAACAGTTTGATGAGACCATATTGCTTTCTGCCTATTTAAGAAAATGTGCCTATATTTTTGAAAGGAAATACCAAGGAATGACTATGTATTAGCTTTATGCAGCTAACACTGATCAAAAATAAAAAAGGGAGAACATTCACAGTAAACAAATACCTGTATAGGTGTATTTTAGTTTTAGGTATCTATATAATAACTTTCAGTCCTAGCATGATAATTTAATCTTCTTTCCATTCTGTTCTAGCTTGTTCCAAACACTGTCCCATTTGGCACAGGAACTTCTACTTCAGAAAGTTCTCTGTTGGAAACCAAATATTTTTCTTTCCAGGGGCAGACATTCCTCAGTCAAGTTCAACAAAGTGGACCACAAGGGACCTGTTTCTGTTGTCCAAGCTAGCAAGATAGATTTATGAGCCAGCATCAGTAAATAAAGAGGGCAGGCTACAGCTGTCCTCCAGCACTTGAGATCACTGAGCAATTCCAGAACCACAAGTCCGTGATTTAATGGAATTTCCCATTCAGACAATTATGGCACATTTGACCATATCATAACACAAAACGTCAGATTCTTAGTGCATTCCCACAACAATACCACCACCACCAAAAAAACGCCAAACAAACAAACAAACTGCCGTGAATCAGGTTTTTCTATCTGGCATCTCTTACATAATTTTTTTTTTTTTTTGCAATTCTTTAATTGAGTACAGAGAGATTCAGAGAGAAATTTTTTGAATATGAATTATCATGTGCCTTTTAATGAGCTCCGCAGCCTACAATAAACCATGTATCTGATATGAGCCAAGGCCATTGTTTGAAAGAGGGGCACACAGCACTGGCAAGGAGAGGTGCTGGGGAGGGCCCATGAAAAAACAGCCCCCTGGAAGGGCATGCTGATAAGAGACCAGAAAGTAATTCCCATGAGCAGTCAAAATGTGCTCTAACCTGAAGGGTTAGCTGTTAACCCTGCCAGTCACATGGTTGAGTAGAGATAAAGAAATAAAAGTAGAGAATGAGTGCTTCTTGGTGGGAGGAGTGTGCTTTTATTCTGGTACTACTTATAGGGTACCACACCATATGAGAAATATGATAGAGGTCATTTTAGCTAGAAAAAGGTATAATTGATTATCCAGCCATTGCACATCACTAAACAGAAAATTAATGCATTGCTCTGAGATCTAATATTTATTCAAATATAAGCCCATATGAGTTTTAAAAAGCAATTAGAAACACTACAATCTATTCTTGCAAATTACCTGTTGTAATTTTAGCTCTAGACAACAATGACAAATTACAATCCTCATTTCAAGGATATGAGATGCATTACATAATGCAGATCTATAGTGTTTTGAGCCATTAATCACATCGTCTGGCAGCACTGTTTGTGTTGATCCTGTTTACAAAAGAAAAGAACTGCTAAGACATACTATTTTAGGCTTTTCTTTATCCAGTAAGTATTCTTTACAAGGAATCATTTATAATCTGAATTTGCATTTAGCCTCAAAATGGAAAAACAGGCCAGACATAATTGCAGCAAAGAAAGGTTGACATCCACAATAAAAAAAATTAAGACCTATTTCTATCTTCACCAAACATTTATCTGTTACTATGTTAATTAGCAGCTAAATGTTGTTATTAAATTACAACATTGTGTGACCTGATAGTTTTAAAATTACAATTTAAGCACATAATCTAGGAGCCACTGGGCTTTTCTCAAAAATGTATAAAATGTTGTCTTGCAAGATATATGAAGTTCTTCACATCTTCTGTCAATTTTTTCAAGAGATTCTCCCTTTCTATGTATAGAACACTGTCAATCATGGAGTACCAAATTTCACTACTAACAAAAGTAATTCTTATTGTTAATTGTATCAGAATATAAATATAATCACAGTCAAACTGAAATGAGTTTTTAATGATTTATAAGATTTTTTAAATTAAATCTGTTCCCTATCAATGACAGATACTCAGTATCAGGTTAGACTAGGAAATGGGGTTTTTTGATCCTTTAAAACTTTTTAAGGTTTCTTAAATGTTCCTTTTCTTTATTAAATGTCACTAAACACTTTCAATTTATGAATGCACAGATAATAGCCTGGCAATAAGAGGAATTTACCTAGAATGTGAAAGGCTCAGATTCAGTCTGCAGGTCTGCCCTTTCTTCCTGTCCCAGAAATATGCCCCAGACACCAGAAAATCAACCCTACAGTGGTTTTCCTAGAGATGGATTATGACTTTCTGTATTTGTATATTTTGTTCAAATTCTCTGAAACAAAGCTGTGGAGTACCCAGCATTACAACTAGACAGAACACTGGACTAGCTCCATAGTGGTTTCTCTCACACCTAGCACTAACATCCAGGCAGATCAAGAAGAAAAAAATCTCCAGGCCAAGACCTAAATGGGACAGAAGACACTCGTGAATTTGTTGCTTAAATCCCAAGAGTTTCATGACCACAAGGCTATTACCTATTATACCTCTCACTCTCTTGAGTACTGCATTTCAGTAAAAGCCCTGTTGGAGCACTTAGGTTCTTGCAAGCGTGTTAGTTTATACTGAGTATATTCCAGCTAAAAAAACTGTTTCATTGAAGAATTCCCAGTCAGCTGCATTCCCAAGTGTTTTGCATTAATCTTTATGGGTCGAGACACATAGAAGAGCCAAGAAGATCTGAGGTTCTAACTAAGTGGAATACAGGATTTTTATTAACAGGAAAAAATACTAACTCTTTGTTTTCAGATTGAATTGGTATAAAAGATTGCAGTGATTTTATTACTTTCCTTATAAATTATTGACAGATAATTATCAGTAAGGAGTTTTCCCTTTAAAAAATATGTTCCCCTGCCATGTTAGCCTAAAGTTTCTGTAAAAGCAGTTTGTGGCCTCCTGCAAAGTAGCTCTCTTTTCTGGTAAAGCCCTTATTTCTTATAACTTCTGGGATACAAACAAATTTAATAGATATAACGTATGCAAATATAAAAGACCAGACAGCTCTGCAACAACATGCATGAAAATGAGAGGAGAAAAATTTCTCAGTTAGAACCTCTTCACCAAAATTAACTCTTTTGTTAGTACGATCTTGTGTTCATTTTAGAAAAGCTCTGGCGTTCCTGTCACTTGCTACCCTGATAACAGGCTGTTCATTGCAACTATTATTATGCCAGTGAAGTCCAAAGAGACTGTGTAATTCTCTTCAGATTTTGTTGAAATACAATACTGACACAAGGGAGATGTCTAACAGGCAAACTCTACATGTGCACTAAAAAAATATTGAGAACTTAAGATTTAGATTTCTTTTTTGGAGAGAAATACATTAGAATAGTGGAGATATTCGAAAACTTGAAACAAGAGCAATCCTTCTAAAGTGGACTGCAATGGCACTTACTGCCTCTTCTGCTTTCACAGTACATTTTCAAATAACCTTGCGCATGCAGTCACAATAGGGATTTTTGCATATATGCAAAAATGAGGCAATTTGATACATCATTACGGTATGTGCTGATTGCAAACCTTTAGAACTCATCTAAAAATATGGTAAGGTTACTCCCCCAGCGCATGAGATGAAAAACAAATTAGGTATTAACTTAGCCTGTCACTACCTTTTATTCTCTATTTCTCTGGGAACTAACATGACAGGGCTCACCAGATGTGGGACCATGAATTTGCATTTCAGAACAAAAATAATAAACAATAACAACCTTAAAGTATGCTGATGCAAGCTGGTAAGGAATAGGATTAGTTCATTTGTAAGCTAAGCTATACTTCTAATTGTAATGCAAATTTGACCAAGGATACATAAAATAGGTACATTTAGATCACGTGAAGTATTTGTAAAAGTTAAAAAATAATCACACCACAAAAATCAGTTGGACAGTTGGAGAACTTCTGTGCTCTCCATGTCATCTGTATTTTCATCCATTGTATACATCTTAATAAAATAATTATCATCTAAGTTAGCTTCCCCAGAAAGAGCACTTGCCTGTATCTTTGAGAGTATCACAGCTACAATGTTATTACTACCTTGATTACATACGGTAATAAAATTTCAAGAAACTCCCTTGTTCTCTTTTTTACCTCCAAGTTTTGCCTTACATTATCAAAACCAAAGAGGTAGACTCATTCGTGTGCTAAATTGCAGTATATCTTCTCTGCCTGGTAAGAAGTTATGGTATTTGCTTTCTGTCACGATGACTGTCCTGTCCTGCAACTCCTCTGAGTCTGAACTCCAGTTTCTCGGGTGCCTCAATCTCTGCACAGCTCTTGAGACCATAAAAGAGATGATTCCTGGATTATCCTCACGTATCTGACAGTGTAAGCACAGAGGCAGTGAAGATTCATGCCTGCCCTCAAAGTCTGCATCCTCTCCTGGGTCAGCCGTGCTCCTTTAGTCAATCATAATGTCATTATTTTGGCAAATTCCTCAGTTACGTCCTTCCCCTGCTGCCACTTTCAACTTCTGTGAATTTTCTCCAGGGACAAAGAAGGCTACAAGATCACAAATTCGAGTGGAGAGTAATACAACTGCATTGTCATCTCCAAGTGTTCAGCTCTTTTATATTTTTACCTGCTCCATTTGTAGACCTCAATTCTCAGAGGACCCATCTTCTGAGCAGCACAGGGCATAGATGGTGTCATATCCCACATTCTTCTGTGCCACTGATGGCATAGCAGACATTTATAGCACTTCTTGGTGGAAACTAGTAGATATGAGCAAATTCCAGGCACAAGAATGTACTGGCCTCATGGAAAAAATACGTGTATAAATCTGAAGAAAAAAAAGCAGAAAATGTCTTTCATTACAGGTACACAGTTAAAGGCATTTGAAACTTCAGCTTTTACTAACTGTTTAAATAATCATTAAGATAATTACTTTCCAACTTATTGCCATGTGATCCAGCATTCAGGATGGCAAAATAATCAAGCAAACAAATGTGGACGTTCTGTGAGCAGCAAAACTGCTTTTGCTTATTCTTTGTGCGTAAGTTATGTTCATCAGCAGAAGATTTTTTTATGGTTTGGGTACTCATTGCTTTTGAGTGTAGATTTTCTTGAGTCTAATACATAGAAAGTTCATATTGCAACCTTCTCAGTGAAAGGGAGAGAACAATCCAGCACTATTAGCAGCAGCAAACATCTAGTAAGTACACAATTAATCTCTAAAAGAACAACTTTTTTTTTTTTCCAGTTAGGTTGAAATTAGTCAATTACATAAAGACAGGGCAGAGTGAAAAAACAGATAAATAAGTATGCACACAAATATATGGATTGCTCATGTAAGGTTTATTTCCTTAGGAAGTCAGGATAAAACATTTCAGTGATTAATACAGAAGCAGCAATTGCTCATATCCTGCAGATTTTCAGGAAGTAACTGAAATCTGCAAGCAGATTTGTCTGAGTCTGTAGATAAAATTAACTAAAAGATGGAGATATAATTGCCTGAGTCTGTACACAAAGTCAAACTGAAAGATAAATGGCAGTTCCATTTTCCTGTTGACTGTTAAAGCAAATTAATTATCTGGGGTCACGGATTTGCTTCCAGAAAAAGGAATGTGAATCTCAGAATCCAAGAGAGTTCGTAATAAGCAAAAAGGGAAACTGCTTTCTCAAGAGAGATTACCACCCAGACACAATAGTCCTCGGCCAAATTTGCCCTTTTGAGGATCATTTCATGGAAGTGTGAAGTTCCTGCACAGTGCTGCACTAGACTGGAGAAACATTATGTACTTTTTTAAAACTTGAAACAGCTCTTTCCTAGGATCCAGCTTTGGATGGAGTTTCCCATTACATAAAGTTGATTGCTCAGAAAAAAATTCGATCATGCTGTAACCCTAACATGGTGCTCAGTCTCAAGACAATTCAGTTATTTAACTAATGTCCTCCAATAGCCATGGTGTGCAGTACAGCAGGAATGATAGTTATTTCCTGCAGAGGGAGAGTGAGGCTGTGGGTGATGCCACTGCAGCAGCAGAAAGGGTGGAATCTGGGAGATGGTGGAGTCCATGGCAGCTGGGAGGGACAGCTGGACCGCGAAAACTGGGAGGACTGGAAAGAATGGAAAAACAGCTGCAACAGCAAAAAAATAGCAGGCAACAAACAGGATGTGAGGAGGAATTACAACAAAATAGTTGAAAGCATGTGAGCAGACCAGCAGGCCTGATACTGACCCTGGCAGCCAGAACTGCTGGGAACGCTGCGATCCACAACACATGCTCGCAGCCGTGCACCGTGGTGAATGGATTCCGGCCTGCCACACAGCACTGCTGTAGTGCAGCAGGAGCAGGTGGCAAAGAAAAGCAAACTGCTCCTTTCCAGAAGTTTAAGAGCTACCCAGGCTTGCAGTTTTATGAAGGCTCTGGTAGATGCCACTTAGCTGTCACTCTGTCTTGAAGTTCTTCTGTGAGAGCCCTCAGAAACACACAGATACACATCTGCAACCTGTGTGCCACAGGCAGGGAGGCTCCCTTATGAGAAACCAAAGCACAGGAACCTACCAGCAGTAGCTGAGACCTGGAATATCAATCTAGGGATGGGCTAGGTAGGCCTGTCCTGGTTTTTTTCAAATCAAATCATTAGAAACGTATCCTCGAAAACAAAGAAACAAAACGTAAGGACTGTAAGTCCAGAAACACTATTAGACAAGAGTTAAAAATCAGAGTACTGAAGCAAATACGGAACTGTGACAGTCGTAAACGGGTACAGAAAGCTCCAGCAATCACACACAGCTCAGAAGATAGATTTGGAAGGAAGAAGGAAAGGGACATATCAACAGATAGACAGCAGAGGAAAACAAAGATGGAAATGATGGAGTTATATGTGTCAAACAGCCCTACACATGGGAAGGCAGAAGAAATTAGAATAGAAAACCGACATTACAGAGATATGGAATAAGTAAGTGCAGAAGAGAGGGAGATTTGAAAACCTTAACCCCCGAGAAGCGTACATCAGAACACAACTTCATGTTTTTAATCAGCTTTCTTCCCTGTCAGTTGAAAACTAATGAAACCTAAGGAAGCAATTAGCTTTAGGTAGATCACAGGGCATCTGTAATATTCCTTTATGCCATCACTCTGTCACAGTGACGAAACATGATTTATGTGAAACATTTGCTGGAGAAATGCCATCAACATTAATAACATTATATAAACGGGAGAAAACAGCAGCTCCTGTGGCCTCCCTTCGCTTCCTGTGCTAAGCAGCTCTGTTGTTCCAAAGGAGTTTTTTAAGCAATGTTGATTGTAATTCACAAATTGAATTTCTTTTTACCGTGAGTTCACAGCTGGTGTTTAGTTCTTTTTCACTGTATTTGCATTCCAATAAACAGTCATTAATCCGTGTTTCCTTATCAGGAGCTGTTCTAATTAGGCTGTTCTAAAAGTTGAGTTAATCAATAGAGTTAATTCTTTGCATTTATAAACAACAGGAAGTTTTCTATTGTAAAAACAGTTTCTTTTTTACGGTTTGTTGGCTTATCACTTCTTAAACGTCAGTTTAAACTCAGTGCCATTAGTATGTCATGATAACCAGCACTTACACAAGCAATCCTACTGAAGTTGGTGTGGCTACTCATTTGACTATACAACATGAATTATTATGGATAGAAATGAAAAATATGAGCTTCTTCACTTGTCTAAAAATACTAAAGAAGCCTACAGGTAGATAAATAAGTTCCTGTTTTCTTTTCAATAGATAGTGAACAAAGTGAATTGTATTTTCATTTGTATACTACCTCACAATTCCCTACCACCCCTTACTATAAAGCACTACAGTGAATAGCTTTTTGAGCAGGTCTCTATTTCTGTAAGAGTCTCTTGCATGTTACAATAAACCAGAAAATATAAACAGGGGGAACTCATACCTTGAAGACAGCAGCTAGCCCCACTAGTACTTTGTCATTCTGTTGGCATAGCTGAGCTTCATTTTCGTGTTTCACTAATACACACAGGACATGGAATGGAAATGACAGAGACACAGCCCCAGGAGCTGTGTTCCTTGGTTTCCTTGGTCTGGGCACCACAACACACAGAAAATACCCTTGCACGGGAGCCCTCGGTGAGAATTTTGCTGGCTATCCCCAGGTTTGCAAAGATGAGAATAGAAGTCACAATGTCCCAATGTCTGTGCTGTCCTGGGATTCTGGTCATGAAGCAAATAGTAAGGACTTACTGTATGACCATATTTCAGTTGTGGTTCTAATAGTGGTGTCTTTGTTTACAATATTGTTCTCTTAGACTACTGCTGCATGAAATGAGCTCCCAAACATGTCTACAATATTAAAAAAAAATCATTAAAACCACAACTAAGCATAAAAGTAAGTAATGCCACCAATTNTCGGGGCGGTCGACGCCCCCTCCCCAGCCCTGCCCCGGCTCTCCGGCATCGCCGCTCGGGCCCGCGGGCGTCTCGTCGTCTCCCGCGGGCGAAGGCGCTGCGGAGCCGCCGCGACGAGGCAAGGGGCGGGTCCCTGCCTCTGGCGCTGTCGCAGCAGCCCCCGACCCGCCTCAACCCCCGCCCGCCGGGCCTCGGCGCANCCTAAATTCACCTAGCTTTTCTCCTAATGAACATAGGATGCCATTGCTTTGCTGTGCTTTTGCATGGGTTAAGTTCTCTTGCTGCTTCAAACCCTTTCACTTCAGTAAGTGCAGGCGTTTATCTTCCCACAAGGGGTCAACCTTGTCTTTTAGACACCAAAATGGAGCCAAGCAATTTCTCACACAAAACTTTAAAAATACTGTTATGCCTACAACGTGTCAGTTGTACACCAAAGTGATCTGTATGGGCAATAATACAGAGATTATTTCAATTAAGGCTAACTGAGTTTAATGACCATCTAAACTCTGTTCATTTGTATGTATGAGTAGTCGGTATTTCTGGTTTGGCAGTGCAGGCTACATGGCTACTGATGGAGTGAGTATGGAAAGTGATCACTTTGGCACAGCACGTTTTTCACAAAGTTGAGAAGTTACTGAGAGTTTATTGTTACACCTTTTTCACTCTCCCCCATTTTAATGACACAGGAATTAAACCCCCCCAGCTTGCTTGCTATACCATGTGTATTCAATACATTACTACTATCGGTCTTCATAAAGGCTATATACAAAATTTATGCTTAATTTCCTGAAATTTAGTCATCTTTGACTAACTACTCACAATATGTAAACTTCAGACATGAGAAAAGTACTGTCTGCCATTGGTCTTGACACTCAAAAATATCCCATTCAAGTTTTACTCGCATTTGGCTTAAGCATACACTTCCTCTTTGCTTGACTACATCTGGCACAGATGAAGACATGAAAACAAAAAGCATGGTGGAGAGCAAACCTCATCTGCTGCCACAATTCTTATGCTCCTGTACTTATACCTGACGTCATGCAAGCCCCAGAAGTTTCTTTCCCCAGGCAAAATGGGGAAAGAAATTTATTTATCCTCTGGATAAATGCATCAGTCCATGCTTAAAGCAGTAAATAACAGCAATACAAGAGTGATGAAATAGACTAGTTGGGGGAATGAAACTGTGTGAAAAACCTCAGCCCCAAACATGTAAAAGTGAATCCCTGCAGAGCAGTGTAGCTGGATGGCAATGAATGCTGCCAGCCCATTTTGGTTTTGTACTCTGAACAGCAATTC
This sequence comes from Mystacornis crossleyi, assembly GCA_013400655.1. NCBI lineage: Eukaryota > Metazoa > Chordata > Aves > Passeriformes > Timaliidae > Mystacornis > Mystacornis crossleyi. The sequence continues at coordinate 63,444 of VYZQ01037875.1, forward strand.
TAAAGCCCACGCACGTTTCTGCTCTCCTAAGGTTGTCCGTACCTGTGACCTGTGCTAAACGGAGCAGCTTTTTTACCTTGCGCCGTAAGAGGTCACGAACAGAAGCAATTTCATTAGTTTTGCCACTTCTTACGCTTTTAATGAACTATTTCCGGCTGCAAGCATTTAAAACAACAACGAGCAAAAAAAAGCCTCGAGTCTGGTCAAGAAGCTGCAAGTTTTCCCTTTCCATTCGCCTGACTTGCGGCGCTGCGCTCGCGCCGAGAACGGTCCGGAGCGCCGGCAGCCGAAAGGGGCCGAAAGCTGCTCCCGGAGAAGAGTCCCGCGGGCCCTGCAAGGCAGGCACGTCCCCAGGATCGCGGGAATGCCCGCGGACCGGCCGGAACGACAAAGCCTGGCGAGACGCAGTCTCCCCCCGCCTCAGCCAGCGCGGACTACGTTTCCCGTGAGACCGTGCGGCAGAGCGCGGGCCGCGGTGTGCGTCAGCGGCGCGGGCAGCCAATCACGGGGCGGCCGGCGCGAGCGCCGTCCGCCGCCAATGTTGTTTTCGCTGAGTCGAGGCGCTGGTGTTGTTGGCGGCGGCGCCATATTGGAAGGGACGAGCGCCCGCTCTCGAGCAGCCCCTGGGCGCGGGCCGGGCCGCCGCCATGCTGTACCTGGAGGACTATCTGGAGAGTGAGTGTGCGCGCGGCGGGGGCGCCGGGCGGCCGGGCACGGCCGGTGTGGGGGAGCCGGGGGAAGCCGCGGCGAGGAGGCGGCGCCCCCCTCCCCCACGGCAGCGAGTGACTAACTGGCTCCCTCCCTCCCCCCTCTCTCCCGCTCCCCCGTGTCCCCGCAGTGATCGAGCAGCTTCCCATGGATCTGCGCGACAGGTTCACCGAGATGCGCGAGATGGACCTGCAGGTGCAGAGTACGTGAGTCCCGCC